>PVJX010037599.1:0-16837 GCA_004027295.1 Dolichotis patagonum
AGGTTAAGATGAGCTTGGAGTGAAGTATTTCAAGCCCTAAAAGAAAATAACTTTCCACTCAGACTGACATACCCAGCAAAATTGTCTTGCAAATTTAATGCAGAAACAAGATACCTCCATGACGAAGAACAAATAAAGAAATTTATATCCACCAAACCAACCTTAGAAAGAGTGGTGAAAGACATCCTAGGTAGAGATAAATATGACCACAATCTCCAGAATAACAATGGAAAGAATTCACCAAAGCAGCCAAAAAAGTAAAAAGGGGAGAAAAACAGGACATTAGCAACAGTAACACCAAATGGCAAAGTCAAGCCAGTACATATCAGTGATATCCATAAATGTAAATGGTCTCAATTCACAGATAAAAAGAAACATCTTGACAGGATGAATCAAGAAACAGTATCCTATACGCTGTATACAAGAAACATATCTAACTAAAAAAGAAACTCATCGTTTAAAAGTCATAGGATGGAAAACTGCAGCCCATGCAACTGGAATCTAGACAAAATCAGGGGTAACTATTGCATTTGCAGACAATGTGTATTTCAAACCTAAAATGATTAAAAGAGGCAAACAAGGTTACTACACACTCGTAAGTGGAAACATTCAAGAGGAAGTATTAACAATTATAAATATAAATGCACCAAACACAGGAGCACCCAACTATATTAGACAGGTAATGAAGGACATGAAGAACCAAATAGACAAGAAAACAATTGTTACAGGGGACCGTAACAGCTGTCACAAACAGATGAATTAGACAAACACTCAGCAAAAAAATGATAGAACTGAATAATACCTGCGAGCAATTAGACTTAGGAGATGTTTACAGAGTGATCAATCCAATCACATCAGAATACAAGTCCTTCTCAGCTGCCCACGGAATATTCTCCAAAATAGACCATATATTATCCCATAAAACATTGTTAGGAAAACAGCCAGCATAATATTAAATGGTCAAAAACTGAAAGCCTTTAGTTTAAAATCAGGAACAAGGATGTCCCATGTCACCACTCCTATTCAACATAGTACTGGAAATACTAGCCAGAGCAATAAGACAGGAAAGAGAAATAAAAGGAGTAAAGATAGGAAAAGAGGAAGTTAAATTACCATTATTTGCAGATGGCATGATACTTTACATAGAAAACCACAAAAATTCTATTGAAAGACTCCTAGATATAATAAACAAATTCAGCAAGGTAGCTGGATACAAAGTCAATACTCAAAAATCGATAGCATTTCTATACACTAACAACAAAAGTACTGAGAGAGAAAAAAGAGAAGCCACACCCATTACACTAGCATCCAAAAAAAATGAAATTCATAGTAATTAATCTCATGAAAGAAGTAAAAGAGCTATACAGTGAAAATTATAATACCCTGAAAAAGGAATTCGAAGAGGACCTCAGAAAATGGAAAAACATCCCCTGTTCATGGAAAGGAAGAACAAACATTGTGAAAATCGCCATTATTCCAAAATTACTATACAGATTCAATGCAATCCCAATCAAATAATTCTAACACACCTCATAGATCTAGAGAAATCATGCCTAAAATTCATCTGGAACCAGAAGAGACCTAGAATAGCAAAGGCAATTCTAAGCAACAAAGGCAAGGCAGGAAGCATCACAATACCTTACTTGAAATTATACTACAAAGCTACAGTAATAAAATCAACATGGTACTGGAATAAAAACAGACCTGAAGATCAGTGGAATAGATTGGAAGACACAACCACAACCACAAACTCACTCAACCACCTTATCTTTGACAAAGGGGCCAAATATGCTTGCCAGAAGAATGACAGTCTCCTTAACAAATGGTGCTGGAAAAACTGGATATCCATATGCAGAAGATTAAAATTAGACCCATGCTTATCACCATGTACTAAATTAAAATCTAAATGGATCAAAGATATAAATCTTAAAACAAAACCACTAAATCTGCTGAAAGACAAAGTGGGTAAAAATCTCAAAGATATAGGTGTAGGAAGAGAATTCATGAATAAGAATCAAACTGCACAGGAAATACTTCCCAGAATCAATAACTGGGACTATATCTTATTAAAGAGTTTCTTCATGTCAAAAGAGATTTCCAGCAGAGTGAACAGAAAACCCACAAATTGGGAAAATATCTTAATGGACAGTCCCTCAGACAAAGGACTTCTCTCTAGAACTTATAAAGAATTAAAAAAGATCAGACCCTCGAAATTCAAAGACCCAATCCAAAAATGGGCATCTGAAATGAATACACAGTTCTCAGATGAAGAAATATGAATGGCAAATAAATACATGAAAAAATGTTCATCATCATTAGTCACGAGAGAAATGTAAATTAAAACCACACTGGGATTCCATCTCACTCCAGAAAGATTTTCCAAGATAGAAAACACTACCAACAACAAGTGTTGGAGAGGCTGTGGGGAAAAGAAACTCTTCTGCACTGTTGGTGGGAATGTGCATTGGTGCAACCACTGTGGAGGTTAGTCTGGAGACTCGTCAAAAAGGTGGATCTGGAGATCCCATTTGACCCAGCAATTCCGCTTCTAGGCCTATTCCCAGAAGAAATGAAAATATCATACCACAGTGATATATGTGCACCCATGTTGATAGCAGCACAATTTGTAATAGCCAGATCTTGGAAACAACCTAAGTGCCCATCAACTGACGAATGGATAAAAAAGTTGTGGCATTTTGATATAATGGAGTACTACTCAGCTATAAAGAATGATCACATTGAGATATTTATAAATAAATGGACACAACTTGAGACCATACTGATAAGTGAAATAAACCAAACTCACATTTGTAAATACCGTATAGTCTCCCTAGTATGAGAATTGTTATGTTTTTTTTTTGTACAGGTGATGGAACTCATGACCTTGCGCTTGCCAGGCAGGCACTTAAGCCACTGAGCTAAATCCTCAGCCCCCTAGTATGAGAATTGGTAAGAGTATATAAGATTTTATGGTTATCATGAGTCCCCGTCTCATAGCTTTGAAGCCGTTCAATGTTTTCACTCATCAGTTGGAATGGTTTTATTCTGTTTTGTTTGAGTTTACTATACGTGATGCTATGAACAGCTGTTTTGAAGAGAACAAAACGTTATGACAGCTATTGCTGATTTAATACCATCCTTCTTAGAATTCCTACCAAGCTTCTATTCTTATGTTTCTGTTGGTTCTATATATCACATTGTGTCTTATTGGGATTTGAATACGTGTAAAAGTATAAACAAATTTTTTTATCAGAAATTAGATATTATAGTACCCATTGATCATTCTGTTATTTGGTTCATAATGCCCTCTAATTCTTTCACTCTTTGAATCATTTTATACTTTTTTGTTATGTTCGATATTATTGTATTTGAAACTATGCTCAACTATAGCAGAAAAAAGAAATATTGTGATAGCTGTTGTTAATGTCCGGTTGTCTTAATGTTAAGTATTGTGTTGCATATGTTGTCCAGTTCCAATCTGCTCTGTACTGACCTCTTTTGTCTTATTGTCTTTGAAATGAAATGGAAAAAAAAACATTATTAAGTCAACGCAAAGTCATTGAAATTATCCCATGCATACTATCTGACCATAGGGCACTGAAAATGGAAATAAATGGCAAAAGAAATTGCAATACTGGCATAAAAACATGGAAATTATATAGCAATCTTTTGAACAACCAGTGGGCTATAGAGGAAATTAAAGAAGAAATAAAGTAATACTTACAATTCAATGAAAATTCAGAAAGAACCTATTGTAATCTGTGGGATGCGATGAAAGTGGTGAGGGAAATACATAGCAATAAACTGTCATATCAAGAAAACAGAACAAGCACAAATAAAAAATATAATGCTTCATCTCAAGCTTCTAGTAAAAGAACAGCAAGTTAAATCTAAAGCTCAAAGAAGAGAGGAAATTGTAAATATTAGAGCAGAAATCAATGCAATTGAAACTAAAAAAATACAAAGAATTAATGAATGAAAAAGTTCATTTTTTGAGAGAATGAACCATATTGACAAACCTCTATCTAACCTGCTAGAAAAAGAAAGAAAAAACCAAATTCATGCAATAAGGACCAAAAAAGCAGAAATTACTACAGATCCCATGGAAATTCAAAAGATGATGAACACCTGCTTTAAGAATCTCTATTCACATAGAGAGTGAAACAGAGGAAATGGAAAGATTGTTAAAAACATATGTAATACCAAAGTTAAACCAAGAACACATAACAATTTTCAATAACCCAATATGAGCTACTGAAATTGAAATTTTAATAAAAAGTTACCAACAAAAAAAATCCCAGGTCCTGATGGATTCACAGCTGAATTCTATAAGAAATTTAGAGAAGACTTGATGCCAATGCTCCTTAAAATCTTCAACGAAACTGAAAAAAAGGCAATCCTCCCTAATTCATTCCTGAAGCCAAGTAGTACTCTGAAATCAAAAACAGAAGACCCAACAAAAAAAGAAGAACTATAGGCTAATCTCACTAATGAACATAGATGCAAAGATTCTCAATAAAAAAAAACTAACAAATAAAATGCAACAAAACATCAAGAAGATTACACATCATGTCCAAGTGCGGTTCATTCCTGGAATGCAGGTGTGTTTTATCATAATCAAATCAATAAATGTGATGCACCACATCAACAGGGCCAAAAACAAAAACCAAAGTGTCATTGCAATAGATGCAGAAAATGCTTTTAATAAGTTCCAACACATGTTGACGATAAAAACCATTCAGAAACTTGGAATACATGGAGACTACCTCAACCATATAAAGGCCATCTATGACAAACCAACAGCCAATATTATCCTAAATGGACAAAAACTGAAAGCTTTCACTTTAAATCAGGAATAAGACAAGGATGTCCACTATCACCACTCCTATTCAATATTGTTCTGAAAACACTAGCCAGGTCAATCAGACAAGAGAGAGAAATAAAAGGAATAAAGATAGAAAAAGAAGTTAAATTGTCACTATTTGCAGGTGACATGATAGTCTATATAGAAGACCTAAAAAACTCCATTTAAAGACTATTAGAGGTAATAAAGAAATTCAGCAGTGCAGCTGGCTACAAAGTCAATGCTCAAAAATCAATAGCATTCTTGTACACAAACAAGCAACTCACAGAGAGAGAAACTGTGGAAATATCACCATTGACAATCACATCTAAAAAAATGAAATGCTTAGGAATCAACCCAAATAAGAATGTAAAAGACTTATACACTGAAAATTATAAAACATAAAAAAGGAGATTGAAGAGGATATTAGAAAATGGAGACATGTTTCCTGCCCTTGGCTAGGAAGAACCAACGATGTGAAAATTGGCATACTTCCTAAACTGTTATACAGATTTAATGCAATCACAGTCAAAATAGCATTGACATACCTCACAGATCTAGAGAAAACACTCCTAAAATACATTTAGAACCAGAATAAAACTAAAAAGTAAAGGCAATTCTGGGCAATAAAGGCAAGGCAGGAGGCATCTCAATTCCTGACTTGGACCTGTACTACAAAGCCACAGTGATAAAATCAGCATGGTACTGGCGAAGAAGTAGACCTGAGGATCAGTGGAACAGATTAGAAGATGCAAGTATAGGTACAAAAAGATTAAGTCACCTGATAAGTGACAAAGGGACTAAACATGTTCACTGGAGGAAGGGTACACTCTTTAACAAATGGTGTTGGAAACTGAAGGTGCAAGAGGTAATTTGCCACACATACAGAGGAAGCTTTCGAACACTGTTCAAAGCAAGGAAATATAGAAAAATGACAAAAGGAAAAAGCAAAAGGCAGGCTCAAAGCTTCAGCCCATCCCAAGAAATGCTAGCAGCCATGCACATAGAAGAAAAAAGAAACCATAAAACTGTAATGTCTGAAATCATATCAAATGAAATAAAGATGCAACTAGGGGAAGCTATGTAAAATTGAAATCAGAAATACTTGCCCAGGTAAAAGAAGAATTGATAAAAGTAGTGAAAGAAGTAGTGAATGCATATAGTGAGGACACAGCTAAAAAATTAAATGAACAAAGCAAACAGATAGGATCCCTGAATGAACACTATAAGAAACAAACAGAATACATAAAGCAGATTCAAAGAGATACACAGGAAATTAAAAATGCTATGGAAAGCTGCCAAAACCGCCTCAATGAAAGTGAAGATAGAATTTCAGACCTTGAAGATAAGATTGCAGTCAGTGAACAGGAAAGACAAGATCTTTTAAAAATAACAAAGAATCAGGAAATAACAATTCAATACCTGCAAGATGATGCAAAGAAAAATAACATAAGAAAAATAGGGATAAATGAAAAAGAAGGGGACAGCCCAAATGATATCAGCAGGATATTTACAGAAGAAATAGCTGAAAACTTTCAAAATATGCGAATGGAAACTGACATTTGGATTAGTGAAGCATATAGAACTCCAAACAGCCATAACCAAAATAAAACTATACCCAGACACATAATAATCACCATCCCAGAAATCCAACATAAGAACAGAATACTAAAAGCTGTTAGAAAAGAGAGATCACCTATAAAGGAAAACCTATCAGAATCACAGCACACTTCTCAACACAAACAATGAAGTCAAGAAGAACATGGAGTGAAGTATTTCGATCCTAAAGGAAAACGACTTCCAATCCAGACTGACATATCCAGCAAAACTGTTCTTCAAAATGGATGGAGAAATAAGATACTTCCATGACAAAGAACAGCTGAAGAACTTCATGAACACCAAACCAACCTTACAAAGAATACTGAAAGACATTCTAGATACACATGGGATAAAACCACCAAGCAAGGCAGACAATTAAACAGAATGGAAAGCTAAAGATACAACAGCAGAATTATAACATGTCAACAATAAACAAATATATAACAATTATAACCATTAATATAAATGGCCTCAACTCACCAATCAAAAGAAACAGAATGGCAGAATGGGTCAAGAAACAGCATCCAACCATATGCTGTCTACAAGAAATCTATCTAACCCAAAAGTACACTCATAGATGGAAAGTCAAAGGATGGAAAACAATACTTCATGCAACAGGAAACCAAAAAAAAAAAAGCATGAGCAGCCATCCTGTTTGCAGACAATGTGAATTTCAAACCAACAATGATCCAAAGAGATAAAGATGGTCACTACATACTAGGTATGGGAAAACTTCAAGAGGAAGAGATAACAATTTTAAATATATAAGCACCAAATTCTAGAGCACCCAGCTATATAAAGCAAATACTAACAGAAATGAAAAATCAAATAAGCAATAAAACAATTATAACAGGAGACATTAACACACCATTGACACAAAGGGACAGATCAACTAGACAGAAAATCAGCAAAGACATAACAGAAGTGAATCACACCAGTGAACAAATGGACTTGATAGACGTATACAGAGTGTTCCATCCAACAACATCAGAATATACCTTCTTCTCAGCAATACATGGGATATTCTCTAAAATAGACCATATACTAGCCCACAGAACATATTTAAGTAAATGTAAAAGAATTGAAATTATGCTATGCATGTTATTGGATAATAGTACTATGAAACTAGAAATTAATGATAAAAGAAATTGCAAAAATCCTACAAACACATGGAAACTGAATAATACACTCAAGCAATCAGTGGGTCACAGAGGAAATTAAAGAAATTAAACAATATCTACAAGTTAGTAAAAATACAAAAACAACTTACCGCATCTTGTGCGATGCAATGAACTAGTCCTAAGATGAAATTTTATTGCATGGAGTTCCCACATCAGGAATACAGAACACAGATAAACAACCTGATGCTACAACTAAAACCTCTAAAAAAAGAAGAGCAAGCCAAAAGAAGGGAGGAAATTATAGACCTCAGCACAGAAATTAATTCAATAGAGACTAAGAAAACAGTACAAAGGATCAATGAATAAAAGAGTTGGTTCTCTGAAAGAATAAATAAAATTGATAAGCCACTGGCCAACCTTATTAACAAAAGGAAAGAAAAAAACTCAAATTAGTGCAATAAGAAATGAAAAAGTTGAAATTACTACAGACAGCAGAAATACAGAAGATCATCAACACCTATTTTGAAAACCTCTACTCTCATAGGTTCGATAACACTGAAGAAATAGACAGACTCCTAGATATAATGAACTACCAAAGCTGGATGAGGAAGATGTAAAAGTACTAAATAACCCAATTTATATTACTGAAATTGAAAATGTAATTCAGTCCTTGCCAACAAAGAAGAGCCCAGGGCCAGATGGATTCACTGTAGAATTCTACAAGAAATACATAGACTTAATTCGACACTCCTCAAACTCTTCAATGAAATTGAAAGGGAAGCATTTCTTCCTAAGTCATTCCTGGAAGCAAATATCACTCTAGTACCAAACCAGAGAAAGATCAACTAAAAAAGAGAACTATAGTCCAATCTCCCTAATGAACATAGATGAAAAATTCTCAATAAATGTGCGCAAACAGGATGCAACAAATTATCAAGAAGGTTATACACCAAGACCAAGTGAGATTCATCCCAGGAATGCAGGGATGGTTCAACATATACAAATCAATAAATGTAATCCACCATATGAATAGAGTCAAAAGGAAAAACCAGATAATCATCTCTATAGATGCAGAAAAAGCTTTTGATATGGTCCAACATTCATTCATGATAAGAACCTGTCTTAGTTACTTTTTACTAGACGCTGAGACAAAATACCTGATGCCCAAAGTTGAGAAAGGAAAGGATTATTCTTATAGTTTTTGGAGGTTTTAGTCTATACTCAGTTGGCTCCAAGGCAGGGTGGCATGGCGGGGCTGCTGTTTATGGCAGCTGCAAAAAGAAAGCCGGAACCCAGCAAGAGAGAGAGAGACAACCATTCTTCATGCCATTACATCACATCCTGGCTCCACCTCTAGGATGGTGTAGCATTGACACCACCAATCCAAGCACTAGACAATGAATCAATCACAAATGAACAATGCAAATACATGAGGCCTGGTGGCCACCGACATAAACCTTGGCATTCCACCAATGGCGCCCAAAGACTCACGTACAACCTTTATACAAAAGACATTTACTCCATCTCTAAGAGTTGTCAAAGTCCTAAATTTTCAGCATTGCTGAGAAGTCTAATTCCCAAGTCTCCTCCAATATCTATGGCAAAATCTTAACTGTAACCCGCTGTACAAGTGAAACAAGGTTAAACATTTTTAAAATGCAAAGGCACAAAATAAACATTACCACTCCAAAAGTTACAAATGGGGGAATATAAAGCATTGGAAACAAAGCAAGTCTAACTTCCAGCAGGGCAAACATTAAGTCTTAAAGTTTTATGGTCAGCATTTGAAGCAATCTGGTTGCAAGCTCAAAAAGGCTTGAGTGATTTCACCTCCATGGCACTTTCAGGACTTTCAGCTCCTGAAGCTTCTCTCTAAACCTTCTCTGCTCATGTTATTGCAGCTTTCCTTAGATGATCCACGTTCTTGGATTTTTCAAACTTTTGGGGTGGCCACTGCACCTTTAGCTTTACACTTACATCTTTACATATTGCTCTCTCAGGGGCACACTGCTTGGCCTCCCAGGCCCTTTGCATTCGAGGTGGAAGCCTTTATACTCTCAGAATTTGTGCATTTTCCTTGCACCTAAAATAAGCACCATGTGGATGCCGCCAAGACTTGCTGTCAGCTGGAGTAGTAGCCAGACATTTTTCTCTTTTGGCTCTAGGGGTCAATTGCCTAGATTTCTGGGCTCTGTGAACCCAATTGTGAAGAAAAGCCGTTTTATATTTCCACCATTCTGGAACCTCATGTGGCTGCTGCCTTTCTGGAGCATGGTGCTCTGAAGCTTTCTCATCTGAGAAAATTTTTTTACTTTTGCAGTTTGGGGGCTCCAAAGCGTGGAGATCTGCTGCTTCCTGGGATGCCCAGTGGCCATCTTTTTATCTCTGTATTTTTTACCAATCAAAGTCTCAAACTTATCTTTACAATACACAGCTTTACTGGAGTTATTTTTGGGGGGGGCAAACTCAGTGTTTAAATTATCTTGCTGGGCTCTTTGCTCTTGATTTGCAACATGGATCTGGCTAAAAGCCCCCAACAATAGCCATGCCAAAGTCTCAACTTTTGACTGTCTTGAAATTTCCTTTGCCAGATTAATCAGTCCATTACCCTTAATCTCAGTATGAGGCAAAGCCTCTGGACATGAGCAAAATGCAGACAAACTTTCTGCCAAGACATAACACACATCATAGGGAGTCTAACAACCAATACAGTCCTCCTTTCCAGCAGAAACCCTGCAAGCCTGGTCTTTACAATCAGGCTTTCTATCAGTCTTCTGGTCTCCTGAGCTCTGATAAAAATCACTTTTAAAGAACAACTTAAGTTGCTCCAGCTCTGTGTACCCAGGTGATATGTCCAAACATTTCCAAACTCTGCCCACAAGCTATTTTCAAAGTCTCTCAAAAAACATGGTCAGATATAGTCACAGCAATGACACCACTCTCGGTACCAAATTTTGTCTTAGTAACTTTTTATTAGTTGCTGAGACAAAATACCTGATGCCCAAAGTCGGGAAAGAAAGGTTTCTTTCTTACAGTTTTTGGAGGTTTCAGTCAATACTCAGTTGGCTCCAAGGCAGTGTGGCATGGCAGGGCCACAGTTCATGGTGGCTGCAAACAAAAAGGTGGAAACCAGCAAAAGAGAGAGACAACCCTTCTTCCTGCCATTACATCACATCCTGGCTCTACCCCTAGGAGGATGTAGCAATGACGCCACGAATCCTAGCCTAGACAATGAACCAATCACAAATGCACAAGGCAAATACATGAGGCCTGGGGGCCACCGACATAAACCATGACGGAAACTTACAGAGAATTGGAATAGAAGGTCTTTATCTAAATATGCTAAAGCCCATCTATGACAAACCAACAGCCAACATGATATTAAATGGTCAATAACCGAAAGCCTTTACCTTAAAATCAGGTACAAGACAAGGATGTCCATTATCACCACTCCTATTCAACATAGTAGTGGAAATACTAGCCAGAACAATAAGACAGGAAAGAGAAATTAAAGGAGTAAAGATAGGAAAAGAGGAAGTTAAATTATCATTATTAGCAGATGGCATGATACTTTACAAAGAAGACCCCCAAAACTCTATTGAAAGACTCCTATATATAATAAATAAATAAATAAATTCAGCAATGTAGCTGTATACAAAGTCAATACTCAAAAATGGATAGAAGTTCTATACACTAATAACAAAAGTACTGAGAGAAGAGAAGCCACACCCTTTACACTAGCATCCAAAAAAATGAAATACTTAGGAATTAATCTCATGAAAGTTTTAAAAGTGCTATATAGCAAAAATTATAATATCTTGAAAAAGGAATTTGAAGAGGACCTCAGAAAATGGAAAGACATCCCCTGTTCATGGATTGGGAGAACAAACATTGTGAAAATGGCCATTCTCCCAAAATTACCATACAGATTCAATGCAATCCCAATGAAAATACCAATAAAATACCCTGTAGATCTAGAGAAATCACCCCTAAAATTCATGTGGAACCAGAAAAGACCTAGAATAGCAAAGGCAATTCTAAGCAGCAAAGGCAAGGCAGGAGGCATCACAATCCCTGACTTGAAATTATACAACAATCAACATGGTAATAAAATCAACATGGTACTGGTATAAAAAGAGACCTGAGGATCAGTGGAATAGATTGGAAGATACAACCACAACCACAAACTCACTCAACCACCTTATCTTTGATAAAGGGGACAAACATGTTTGCTGGGAGAATGACAGCCTCTTCAACAAATGGTGCTGGAAAAATTGGATATCCATATGCAGAAGACTAAAACTAGACCCATGCTTACCACCATGTACTAAATTAAAATCTAAATAGATCAAAGATCTAAATCTTAAAACAGAAACACTAAATCCAAAGGAGGACAAAGTAGGTAAAAACCTCAAAGCTATACAAGTAGGTAGAGAATTCATGAAAAAGAATCAAAATGCACGAGATATACTTCCCAGAATCAATAACTGTGGCAGTATCTTACTAAAGAGTTTCTGCATGTCAAAAGAGATTTCCAGCAGAGTGAAAAGAAAACCCAATAATTGGGAAAAAAATCTTCATGCATTTTCCGTCAGATGAAGGTCTTCTGTCTAGAACTTATAAAGAAGTGAAAAAAAATCAGACCCTCGAAATTCAAAGACCCAATCCAAAAATGGGCATCTGAAATGAATACACAGTTCTCAGATGAAGAATTATGAAAGGCAAATAAATATGTGAAAAAATGTTCATCATCATTAGTCATGAGAGAAATGCAAATTAAAACTACACTGAGATTCTATCTCACCCCAGAAAGAATGGAGGATACATAAAACTAACAACAACAAGTGCTGGAGAGGCTGTGGGAGAAAAGGAACTCTTCTCCACTGTTGGTGGGAGTGTAGACTGGTGCAGTCACTGTGGAGGTCTGCCTGGAGATTCCTCAAAAAGCTGGGTTTTAAAGTCCCATTTGACCCAGCTATTCCGCTTCTAGGCATATTCCCAGAAGAACTGAAAACATCATAACACAGTGATATATGTGCACCCATGTTTATAGCAGCACAATTTGTAATAACCAGATCTCGGAAACAACCTAAGTGCCCATCAACTGAGGAATGGAAAATAACATTGTGGTATTTTTATACAATTGAGTACTACTCAGCTATGAATAATGATCACATTGAGATATTTATGAATAATGGACACGACTTGAGACCATACTGATAAGTGAAATAAACCAAATACACATGGGTAAATACCGTATAGTCACCCTAGTATGAGAGTTGGTAAGAGTATATAAGATTTTATAGTTATCATCATTTCCCATTTCATTGCTTTGAAGACTTTCAATGTTTTCATTCATCAGTTGGAATGGTTTTAATCTGTTTTGTTTGACTTTATTATATGTGATGGTATGAACAGTGGTTTTGAAGAAAACAAAACATTATGACAGCCATTGCTGATTTAATATCATCTTTCTAAAAGTCCTACCATGCTTCTACTCTGCTATTATCATCGGTTCTATCATATTGTGTCTTATTGGGATTTTAATATATGTGATAGTATAAACAAATCTTTTTATTAAAAATGAGATATTATATTAGCCATTAATCATTTTTATTCGGTTCAGAATGTCCTATAATTCTTTCATTCTCTTGAATGGTTTTATACTATTGTGTTATGTTTGATATTATTGAATCTGAAACTATGTTCAACTATAGCAGAAAAAGAGATATTTTGACAGCTAATGTTAATGTCCGGTTATCTTGTTGTAAAGTGTTGTGTTGCTTATGTTGTTCTGTTCTGATCTGCTTTGCTCTACCCTCTTTTGTGGTTTTATTCCCTTTAAAATAAAAAAGTAATAAGCACTGTAGGAGTAATAAACCACAAAATGCATAATCGCTACTGTAAAAGAGAGAGCAAAAGTAAGTGCCCTAAAGGATATAACTGTATGTATGGTTAAGTGTGGAAGATAGATGACCATACTATGGTTTTTGTTAGATTGTTGAACAGTACTGTTAATAGCCTCACTGTTTGAATGTCTACTTTCTATGCTTTAATTTTGTAACTTGAATAAGTATTTCCAATGATCAGGGTATATAACATATCATGTGGCAATTTCTTAGTGTTTTTGATTTGTCGTTTTGTTCTTGTTTTGTTTTTGTTTGTTTTTGTTCTTTTATTGTTTTCCCTTTGGAGTTTTGTATGATTACTGCCATTTTTCTGTTTTTTTTCTCTTTAAATAAAATTAAACAGAAAGAAATATGAGGAAGTAGTACAAAAGAAAAAGTATCTATTATTAATTGCCTGATACCATCAAATATTCTCTGTATTTGAATAAGTATATTGATTTTGGTCTTACAGAATTTTGAGGATATTTTTTAAAAATTCTGAATTTTCGAATGACACAGTTGGGATAATTCTTTTAAATATTTTTGCGTATTTACAGCAAATTCATATTGACTTTTTTATATAACTCACTTTGTGTTTCTTATATCCACTTTCTATTAAGAAATTACTAGAAGAGTATACTTTTTTCTGTAGTGGAAATGAAAACCCAGGTAATCATGCTAACTTAGAACTTTAACTTGGCTTTTTTATTTTTAATTTTGAGACCAGGACACATGAGTGTTAAACTGTCTCAACTGGATTCAACTTAAAATCATCCCCTTCTGATTCTGAACTAAAATTACAGTCCAATTTCTATTGTGATAGTGTAGAAGTAACTGATCGGTAACTTTGTTCAGACTCAGTATATGTAAGAAATTTTCTTTCTACTCTGGTAAGCAAAATAACAATATTTGGAAATTTCACCTTCAATTTTTCAAAATCAGTTACTTGTAAATTTTTAGATTTTAAAGTCAAAAGTAAAAATTGTTTCTTTTTTCATTTTTAATTTAATGTAATTCAATTTTTTAAGTATATGTATATAGTGATTACATCCTTTGTGGGAAATTGGTATGCATACATGACACATTTCTATTAATTTTTCTTCTCCATGCTCCCCACTTTTCACTTTTCCAGCATCAGATTTGCTTATCTTCTAGATCTATATGAAGTTAATTGTTATATATGTTCTCTATATAAACTTAATTATCATATATGCTCTTTAACAACATACTAGTAGGACAAACTCAGATGAAACACATAAGCAGTTATACTGAATGAAGACAATATATACTTTATATATGCTGTTTATGCTGTATTGCAATAGCTTTATTTCTTTTTCCCATTTATCTTTTATCTAACACTTCATTTATTTATTTTTCTACATAAAGGAAATAACATGATTTTTAAGCTTATGTGTCTTATTTACTTCAAATAATTTCATGGTCGCAAAGTCTACCCCTTTTCTTACAAATTACAAGTTTACCATTATTTACAGCAGAGTATTACTGCATTGTGTATCTTCCACATTTCCACTGTTCATTCCCTTTTTGATGGACATATGTATTGTTTCCAAGATTTAGTAATTAACAATTTTGTGACTACAAAAATGGATATAAGATGTCTTATTTATTTTGGGAAGATAGTCACAAAGGGGAGTAGCTCAGTCAAATGGAGTTTCTACTTTCTGTGATATGAGGAATCTTCATACTGATTTCCATAGTAGTTACTAGATTATACTCCCACCAACAATGAAGGTTTCCTTTTAATCCTAGTTTGTGAGAACATGTTATTGTTTACTTTTTTTAAAAAAAATTATTTTTAAGGGTGTAAAATTAAACACAACAAAACAAAACAGAATGGGACATATGAAAGCATAAATTTCAAAGCTAGACAACCAGAGAGCTTCACTATCTGTCATATTGTCTCTTGTTTAATTCCAAATGGTTGTCCATATATTTACATACTAGGAGTTCATACTAAGTAACATAGCCAATCTTTTCACAAGATGTGTAGTTCACTGGCTCCCACTTGCTAAGGGGGGGGGTGGACACGAGATGGGGAACAGGATGACGTGAGATGTTTGATTCTCAGCCCACACACTGGCAGGCTCACAGCCACCCCCTAGAGAGGGGAGGAGGAGTTCCTTGTTCTCCCGGCACATCCAAGCCAACTGCATAGTGCAGGTCCCAAGGCTTCAGGGTCTCTCTCCTTCAGGCCTCCAAAAGTCTGCCACACTCACAGCTGACCCCCAGAGAGGGGAGGAGCTCTTTGTTCTCCCCGCACCCCGAGTCAACTGCATGGTGCAGGTCCCAACGTGCCAGGGTCTCTCTCCTTTGGGCCACAAAGAGTCTGCCATATTCACAGCCACCTTCCAGAGAGGGGAGGAGCTCCTTGTTCTCCAGGCACCCTGAATCAACCACATGGTGCAGGTGACCAGCTGCCAAGGTCTCTCTCCTGCAGGCCACCAAAAGGCTGCCACACTCACCTGCTATTTCTTTCTGATGAATTTATTATTACATTTCCAAAGTTCTGAAATGACCGACAGACCACAGAAAGCATTCTCTTTAGGCTCTTGTTTGAAACCAGCAGCTACAGCAATCTGCTGGCCTTGCTTCAAGGCCACTGTTTACTTTCTTCATGGTAGCCACTTTTTCTGCAGTATGATGGAATCTCAGTGTTGTTGAAACTTGCATCTCTCAAGTGACCAGTGATGTTGAAAGTTTTTTAAAAATGTATTTATTGGCTATTTGTATTTTATCATTTCAGAATTTTTTATTCATTTCAATTTCCCCCTTTTGATTGGATTTTTTAAACTGGAGGATTTATTTTTGTAGTACTTTACATGGTCTCTGTATTAGCCCTTTGAAGAGAAGCTAGCAAAAAATTTTCCCATTCTGGAGGTTGTCTCCTCACCCTGTTGGTGGTGTATGTTGCTCTGCAGAGCTTTAAAATTTCATGCAATCTCATTGGTTCCTTTTGGTGATATTTCTTGTACAACTAGGCTTTGGCTCACAAAGTTTTACCCATACCTATGTCTTCAAGTGTTTTACCCATTTTTGTCTTCTAAGAGATTGTTCTTCTTCTGATGTTGAGATCTTTGATTCATTTTGATTATAATTTTAGGACATGTTGAGAAATATAAGTATAAGTTCAAACATTAGCATGTACACAGTTAGTGTTTCCAGCACCAGTTAATAAAGAGGCTATCATCCAGTAAATGGCTTTAGTCTCTTGTCAAAGATAACATAGCTGAGTGTGCCTTTAATTGTTATGTCATATTTCCTTCTGTTCTATTGAGCTACAGGTCTGGTTTTGCCATTTTATTGAGCTGTTTTTTATCACTAGCTCTGTAGAATGATTTACATCTGGAAATGTGAGGTCCCCTGCT
>PVJX010037600.1:0-16837 GCA_004027295.1 Dolichotis patagonum
TCTCCTTCAGCGCTTGAATTACATTACTCCAAGCTCTTCTTGACCTGATGGTCTGTGTTGAGAAGTCTGCCGTGATTTTGATGGGTTTTCCTTTATAGGTGATCTGTTTCTTTTCTCTGATGGCTTTTAATATTCTGTTCTTATATTGAATTTCTGGGATCTTGATTATTATGTGTCTGGGTGTAGCTCTGTTTGGGTTTAGACAAGTTTTCTTTCAATGAGATCTTGTATATATGGAGAATATAAAATATATATTCACCCTTTAAAAATAACTGGATAATGATCATATTAGTTATAGTTCTAGAGCTCATAGTACACAACGAAGGCAAAATTCCTTGCTCCATGGGTTTATATTTTGGTGGGTGTAACATAAACAGATGAATGAGGAAATCCAGAGCAAAATGAAGCAGTGTGCTAGATGGAGTGTTGTAATTCCAGCTACTTGTGAGGATCACAAGTTCAAGGCCAGCCTGGGCAACTTCTAGAGACCCTGTCATAACCATAAAAAAGAAGTCTAGAGATGGAGCCCAGCTGATTCCCAACGCTATTTTAGTTGGATGTCTTGAACCCAGTTATATGTGGTAGCCCTTTAAGCATTTCCACTGATAAAGTATACACACCTACTGTGGCAGTAACGTAACTTCTGTCTTAGGTTGTCTTCCGAGGCGGTGAAGGGGCTTTGCAGGTTTTACCTCCCCTGGTGGATGTCATTCCGGAAGCGAGGCTGAACTTGGTGATTTACTACCTACGTCAGGGTGAGAAGCAACTGTCTTAGTCCAAATATAATGGTATATTTGGGGGTGTTTAATCTGATTGAACAACTTGCTTTTAAATTCCATAATATTTACAAAGACGTATTTTCCACAAGTTCATAGGATAATAGACTGCTTGGTGATTGCGTGTTGTACCTTTTATCTTCATCTTCTTTCCTATTATGCTGCTACCTACCTTTTCCCTGTTCCTCTTTTTTCCTCTGTCCTTTGCTTTATGCCTATTCTCTTTTGATTTTTCCATTGTTTTCTCCCCTTTGTATTTCTTCTTCCTTTTTCTTGCTTCCCCTTATATATAACAAACACCCATGTTTTGAGTGTGCGTGCATGTGTGTGTGGTTTTTGAGACCAGGTCTATGTGGTTCAGGCTATCCTTAAACTCACTATGTAGCTCAGGCTGGCCTTGAGCCCATGGTGAATCTCCTGCCTCAGCCTCCCAAGTGCTGGGAAGAACAGCATACCCAGATCGTTTTCTTGTCTTTTATTTTGACCTTTTTTTTTTCTGGTGGTACCAGGAAACAAACTCAGGACCTTGTGCTTGCCAAGCAGGCAGTTATGCTGCTGAGTTATATCCCCGGCTTCTGTCTTTTAATTTTTAATCATAACCTTTTTCTATTTGCTCCAGTTGTCCGCCTTTCTATTTGTATGCCACACATGTTATAGAAAGTGCTATGATTCAAAGAGAATGTGATATTTATTGCCCTTAAGAGAAGGTAAAATCATTAGCCACATGCTGAAAGCAGCTTCTCTCGCAGCGAGCTGTTTGGGGCAGTGGCTGCCAGACTAACAGTGTGGGCGTTTTTGTGCACGCAGCACAGCAGCCAGACCGCATGCTCCTCGGCACAGAAAGTGCATCTATTGAAATGGGAGCATGAACTTGCAAACAGTCTTATTTCGTAGACAAATAAAAAGAATTCTGCTTCTGGGTAAGAATTAAAGAATCAGTCTGTATATTTTACAAATTAATTTTATTATGAAAAATTTAAGACATAAAAGCATGTATTATAATAAACACCCAAATATGATTCACACATTCGGTAATTCAAGGTCCTGCTAATATTTTAACTTTTCATCACTTTTAATTTTTTCATCACTTTTTAACTTTTCATCACTCGGCTTTATGTCATTTTACTCCTATTGCTTGATATGTCTGGTATTTTTAAATGATTTTTTCTTGTCTAAATATTATGCCACTGACATATTACATCCAGCCCATATTCTTAGCTTTTTTAGGTATTGTCACAGCTTATCTGAATTTTCTAAGGATATTGTATGATCTTTAGCTTAACTCTGCAACATTAAACTTGATGGAGATTTAGAGGACAGATAAAACAGATCACGTTTCTGTGGTGTGTGTGTATGTGGTAGTACTGGGGATTAAGCCCATGGCTTTGCACATGCTACATAAAGACCCCTAAACTACAACCACAATCCTATTTTCTGTGACTACTTGAATATTGAAGGATCTTTTAGGGGAGTGCTTCAGAAGGCTTTGCTGAAATACAGACTACTATAACTTAGTTCTTGTTTCAGATGATGTACAGGAAGCTTATAACTTAATTAAAGATCTGGAACCTACTACTCCTCAGGTAATTGAGAATGTTAGACAAGTACAGTGGGAAGCGGGCATTCAGCAGTTAGCGCGAAGGCATGTTAGGTTAGAGAAGGGTCCTGCTTGTAGGATCTCAGGAGAGGCCATCTGTATTGAGCGAGCCAGGTTCTGTGACTGCTCGGGGCTCTGATGCAGTGAGACTCCCTCACGCACAATTGGTTCCTCCAAAAGATTAAAGTTGGAAAGTATTAAAATCTAGAATTCTGGTGAAAATGACCAGGTGTATATATTTCTCTCACCAGTATACTTGCCGGTAACTTATCTTTCCCGCCCATTAGAGTGTTCCCTCTTGCACACTTGCACTCTTGCCAGTGTTGTTTGTGTGTCTGACACTGTAAACCTAAGTACATGGCAGGTTTTGTTCAGTGACAGGTCAAAGTGTTCCTAGACCCAGAGGCATCTGAGCAAGTATGTTTCTCAAGTGTATTAAAACCTTCACCATCTTTTGAGAGTTTACAAATATGGTGAATTCTGTTCACCATATGGCCATTTCCAGCAGGCAAATATGGCCATTTGCCTGCTGGAAATGAAGTGAAAGTCTCCTGAATGAATCATTCGAGCCACCCATAGAACGGAGAAAAGTGACTCGAGAGATGAAACACTGAGTTGATATAATGAATGAAGTAGAAAATTGTCTGATAGCTTCCATTCCCCTTAATCGATCAGTGGTATTGCATTTTCCAGGAGTACATCCTCAAAGGCGTGGTCAACGCAGCCCTCGGCCAGGAAATGGGTTCAGTGAGTACAAAATCACTGCTGTTCTATATTGTGTTTCCCCAAAAGTCAAACTGGGTCTTATATTAATTTTTGCTACAAAAGATGTAATAGGTCGTATTTTCAGGGACTGTCTTTTTTACAAAAGAACAACAATTTACATATACTCATGTATAAAAATCTATACTTACTCAGGTACAAAAATCCACATTTGTTTGAGTACAGTCACGTCACCCTCTGGAACATCGTTGTAACTCTCCAAACCCTGAATTTCTTGTTACTCCATTCCCTGTAGAACCATTATCCCCAATCTCATGTGCAGCAACAGACCTGTCCTTAAACAAGCGTGTCTTGTCCACGTAGCCTGCTCATTGCACATTGTTACAGCACACGACATATTGTTTCATGAAGAGATTCATGTTAGACAGAACCACAACCCTCCATTATCAAGTGTGCGTGTTAGTTATTCGTGCCTTGTGTCTGTGTGCCAATTGGTCATTTGGCATAAGTCTTGAGTACATGTGTTTACATAGGCATTAACCTCTCATCCCAAGGTGCCTGCTTGGATATTTACAAATACTTACAGTTTATATTACTATTTATCCAAGTATTAATGCCAATAATACTTATATTTAATTATATATTAATATTTTATAATTCAGTATGTTTGTTGTGTTGCAGCGGAGGTACTAAACGCATCCATCTGGCTGATGATCTTGACTGAGACTTATCTTGGGGGTGGAGCTTAAATTATGAGCTTCCTGAAAAGGTCCTAGGGCTTACTTTGCAGTTAGCCTTATTATTGCCTTATCTTTGAGGCAATTTGGTAGCTTACAAAGTGATAGACATATGAAAAAGATCAAAATGAATATCAAAGTACAAACAAGCTTTTCTCTAGTTCGTTTTACTTCTCCAAATCCCCCAATCCAGTCCCTTAAAAAAAATTGTTTAAAAACAAGAAAAAGATCGTCAAAACTTCAACCCTAAAAATCAGTGTTTTGTTTTAAAAGATCTGTTTTTATACAGTGCTTATATTTAATAAACAAAAATATCATTGCACAGCTTTAGTCTAATTTCCAGATATTTAAAACTTTGCTATCTGTGAGCTTTAATTTTGGGATGTGTAAAATGGGAGAGATTGTTCCTCTAGGTAAGCTTTTCTTTTTCTTTAGAAACTGGAGATACTGGGGATTGAACCCAAGACCTTATACCTCTACGTAGATAACCCTACCACTGAGCTATACCCCCAGCTCCTCTAAGACAGCTTTTGCTCTTACCCATGTTAATATGACATATTAAGTTTTTTATGGACTGAACTTACACCCTTCATGTTGAGCTACAACTCCAGCCCTTTTTTATTTTTTATTCTGAGATGCTATCTAGCTAAGTTGCTAAATTGTCCAGGCTGGGAATAAATCTTTTTATCTCTGGTTCACCCCACAGTGGCTTGTATAGGAGGTAGGCAGTAAATACTTATTTCATAAATAAATGAGTTTAATAAATACTTCTTGTACCGTTACCTCCTGCACCAGTTCTAATATACTATGAAAAGCATTAAATATTTGTTGAATGAGTACATGTATTAATTTATTTAACATTGGATATTTTTAGGATACTATTTGTGAATTTGATTTTGTTTTTGTCTTTTCTGTCTGACCCTGCATACCTTTTCATTCCATTTCAGGTTATTTTCTAATCACTTATGCTAATGACAATTAGTTTTGTTTGGGGCATGGCTTACAACAAAAAGCATGTTAAATCTCGACATGGTAGAACTGTGATATTTTTGCCTTCTTCTTCTGTGTCAGCTCCATGTTCTTTTTCAGAGAGATCATATGAAAATTGCCCAGCAGTTCTTCCAGTTGGTGGGCGGATCCGCGAGTGAATGTGGTACGTCCGAGGTCCACACTAATGCCACACTGGCCGGGGAAGCCTGAAGCTGTCTAGAGATGTGCATGTGTTAGGCTGCACCTGATGAAGTGGCAGTGAGGCGACAGAGATTAGAACTAGGCCTTCTGAACATCTCGGCTAAAATGGAACAGGAGAATAAATAAGGGAGAGTAAATTTACTCTTTAGCTCATGAGAATTTTAAAAATTTGAATCAGTTGTAGACATGAAACATTAGTTTTTATTTAATATTTAACAGCTTCTTCTGTATTAAGTTTTTGCCACATTAGAGATTTTTTTTCCCGTTGGGTCATTTGGCTTTAAACATTGCCCATGGTATTTTTTTCCTACGTAAAAATTTCAAAATCACATTTAAGTTTTACCTTTTCCATAATTATTTCTTATATACCAAGCTTAGAAACTTCCAGTTATATGATGTTCACATATATCTCGTAGTATCAATCTTGAGACTTCATTGTTTTTATTGTTAAAGTATTGATTTTATCAGTCAAGACTCAGTGTAAAATTTGAAGAAGCTATAACAGGTTCACTTACCAGTGCGAGCTGATGCGGTTGCCTGTGCCGTTGTCTGTGCTTGGCATCTCTCTGAGTAACAGTGTTCATGCTGCACTGACTGTCCAGTATTTTATTCACATACCCACCCCCAGACATTCATAAACATTTCACGTTAGCCATTTACTGAATAATATTTTCTTTCTGTTTTTTTCTTTGAGACAGGCTCTCTCTATATAGTTCAGTCTAGCCTTGAACTCATTATGTAGCCCAGGCTGGCCTTAAACTCACAGCAGTCCTCCTTCTTCAGCTTCCTGAGTGCTGAGATTACAGGTGTGCAACATCACACCTGGCTTGAACAGTATTTTCTATCCCTGTTTTGTCTGTACAACAAAAATGTATTGAGGTGTATAGCAGTGAATAAAAGAAAACTCCCTTCCTGTGTAGCGGTTCCATCTAGTAGGATAGAAAACTGGGGACGTAGCATAAAAATCAGTGTGTGGCACATTGGGCTGTTACCTGGACAGGGATTGCCTGTGTCAAGGGTTGAGGTTATACAAGTCCCCTGTTACCTCAAATGGGAGGCTGATCTCAGGCAGGAGAGTTGGATCAGGATCAGGGTCAGAATCAGCTGGTTAAATGGAACATTATTTCCCATTGAGAGTACTGCTAGGTTATCCTAAACCTAGTGAGGAAACCCCTCACACACTCCAGCAGCCATCAGAAGACACTGCCCACAGGTAGCCAGCTCAGTGGGGAGGTAGAGGCAGGCCCTGCTCCTGCGAGCACTCCATCAGCCTTCCAGATGCCTCTACCCCAGGTAGCCAGCGTAGGCTGGAAAAAACAGCTGCCAATCCTGCACTAGCACACCCAGTGACCACCATTGGATACTGGTAGCCAGCACTGGCGAGCAGATCCAAATAGTCACACTCCGGAGAAATTGTAGCCAATGTGGAAAGTGCCAGGGACCCCACTACCCGCTTGTTTGGAAGAACCCAAGAAAATGTCAAAAAGAAGAAGTAAAATGCAATCCCTGGGCTCCAACCCAAGCAGAGCAAGTCAAGGAGATGAAGACACGGAAGAGATCAGGAGTCACACACCGGAAGTTTCTGAAGTGACAGCAACTGAAATAAAGAGACAACTTCATGAGGCTATAAAATACTATCTCAGGTAAAAGAAGATATGAAAAACATAATAAAAGAATTGCTAAGTGCCTCTAAAGAAGACATAGATAAAAAAAAAATAGAGGAGCATAGGAAAATGAGGGAAACCATGGATGAACAATATGGGAGATTTAGAATGCATGAAACAGATTCAAAGAGATATCCAGGAAATTAAAAACTCCATTGAAAGTTGACAAAACTGCTTGAAAGAAAGTGAAGGTAGACTTTCAGACCTTAAAGACAGGTGTACAGCTTGTGATTGTGAAAGGAAAGATCTCTTAAAAATAACAAGGAACCAGGAAATACCAATTCAATGACTGCAAGACAACACAAAGCAAAATAGCTTAATAATAGGTGTCAATGAAAAAGCAGGGGCAACACAAATGACATTAAAATCCTGTTTTCAGAAATAATAGCAGAAAACTTTCCAAACATGGCAAAAGAACATGATATACAGATAAGTGAGGCATATAGAACTCCAGCTAGCCATAACCAAAATAAATCCACACCCAGACATACAATAATCAAGATTCCAGAAATTTAGCACAAGAACAGAATATTAAAAGCTGTCAGGGGAAAGAAGCAGATCACCTATAAAGGAAAACCCATCAGAATCACGACAGACTTCTCAACATAAACCATCAAGTCAAGAAGAGTTTGGCGTGAAGTATTTCAAGTCCGGAAAGAAAACAACTTCCAACCCAGATTGATGTACCTTGCAAACCCATCTTTCAAAATTAATAGAGAAACAAGATACTTCCATGACAAAGAACAAATTTGAAGAAATTCATGACCACCAAATCAACCCTACAAAGAATAGTGAAGGACATTCTAGACAGAGATTAAAAAAAAGACCATGGTTCCAAGAACAGCGGCAGAGGGAGATCACCAAGTAGGGCAGACAATTGAATGGGAGGAAAAGTAGGCAGCCAAAGGCAGGAAAATAGCATGGCAGAGACGAGCTAGTGCATGTTGGCCATAACCATTAATGTAGATGACCTCAATTCCCCAATAAAAAACACAGGCAGAGTGGATCAAGAGAGAGGATTCATCAATATGCTTTATTCAATAAACACATTTAACTCCAAAGGAAATTCATAGGCTAAAAGTCAAAGGAGAGAAAACAATGCTGTATGTGACAGGAATCAGAAAAAGTAGGGGTAGCTTGCCCATCAACTGCAGAATGGATAAGAAGTGTATGGCATTTCTATACAATGGAAAGCTACTCAGCTATAAAGGAAGATAACCTCGAGGCTCTTGTAGGTAAATGGATGCAACTTGAGATCATGTTCATGGGTGAAATGGTTCAGAGTCACGTGGGTGAATATCGTGTTTACTCCCTAGTATAAAAAGCTAAAGGAGTTAGTGAAATCCAAAATGCACAATAGATGCTGTCAAGGTGAAAGGGGAGAAGATTTCTAGAGAGGGAAAGCAGTGACCATTGTTAATCTATATCCTATTTTGAAACCTTGTATTGTTTTCATTGTTCTCTTTAGCTTGGTTTTATTCTGTTTTGTTTTGTTTGATTCTATCATATTTGGTGGCATAGACAGCTATTTCAAAAATAACAAAATGTATTATAGTAGCCATTATTGATCTCATTATCTTGCTTTGAAGCCCTGTATTGCTTTGTCTTCTTTTGATTGATTTTATTCTATTTTGTTTTGTCTGATTTTATTTTGTCTGATGGTATAAGCAGCTACTTTGATGATAACAAGATGCATTATGGTAGCTGCTGTTGTATTCCTACTGTCTTGTTTTGAAGTCCTGTATTGTTTTCATTGTTTTGGTTTTGATTGATTTTATTCTGTTCTGTTTTGTTTGATTTTGTTATGTCTGATGGTATAGGAAGTTATTTTGAAGATAGCAAGAGGCATCATGGTAGCCATTGTTGGTTTCCTTTTATCTTGAAGTCTTGTATCATGTTTATTGTTTTGTTTTGATTGTCTTTATTCTGTTTTATTTCTTTTGGTTTTATTCTCTTCAAAATTAAAAACAATAAATAAAGCAAGTGAAGAAAGAAGCCAAGTCACAGGAAGAAGTATGTAGATATGGGAGTTAGATGAAAAAAATGAAGCCCTGGGAAGAGGTCTGGGAAAACTGTTGTGAGTGTGTCACTGGTGTGTTCCCTGGGACTCTGGGCCTGAACCACCAGAGAGACTGTCAGTCACTCTCAAGTCCAGTGACCTCTGTTGGGTTACAAATGGAACCTGTAATTTTGGAATCTAGAAAGATGTCTTGGAATATATCACTATCACTGAATTATAAAATAACTCAAATCTCAACTTAAGAGAACTTTAGTTTCATGAACTTTCTTGGTTTCTTTTCTTCCTCCATTTCAGATACAATTCCAGGGAGACAGTGTATGGCTTCCTGTTTCTTCCTGCTTAAGCAATTTGATGACGTCTTGATCTACCTCAACTCATTTAAGGTTAGTTTAGAGTTGTCAACTTTATGTGTGAGATACTATATATAATATGTGAGAAGTTAAGAAACTTCTACAGATAACACTTCTTTTTCTGTTGGCATGAGTGGCATCACAGAATTAGTCTGCTTTCTTAAAATTATTTTTATGTTTGCCTAGTAAAACAATGGTTTTCTATTTTATATGTTAATACCCAATGTGACCTGGCCATGGGATGTTTTTCAGAGTTACTTCTATAATGATGACATCTTTAATTTTAATTATGCCCAAGCCAAAGCTGCAACAGGCAATACCAGTGAGGGTGAAGAGGTGAGTACCTACTTTTATTTATCTTTTACTTAAAGATGACATTTAGTAGGATACCTACTTTTGAAGGCACTTCAGTGTTTCTATCTACAAGCATCCTTTTTTTTTTCACTTAAACCAAATGTTCAAGGGTAAAGGACTATTAGAAATTTCTTTGTTCTTAGGT
This sequence comes from Dolichotis patagonum, assembly GCA_004027295.1. NCBI lineage: Eukaryota > Metazoa > Chordata > Mammalia > Rodentia > Caviidae > Dolichotis > Dolichotis patagonum. The sequence goes on from PVJX010037600.1 coordinate 9,558, forward strand.
TATATTCAAAAGTATAACAAGAATAGATGTGTAGATTTTATAACTATATTAATGTTTACCCTTTCGTGGTAAGTTTTGTGAACTATAACAAGGGGTGACGAAAATATATGATGTATGTCTAAAAACTTAAAGGAAAGTTCTCTAAATGATGTAACTATATATATGTTTAAGTGTGTAAGATAGATACCATATTACTAAGTTTTTGTTGCATCATTGAACAGAATGATTTGCATTGTCATTGTTTGAGTGTCTACATTTTATGCTTTGATTTTGTAACTTGAACAACTATTTCTAAGATGATGGTATGTAATTTATCAGCTAGTGATTTCTTAGTGTTAATTTTTTTTTAAAATTCTGTATTCTACCCTTTTTTCTATTTTGTTCTTTTTTTCTTAAACTTACTGTATTGAAAGATACATTGCCATTTATCCCCCTCAAAGTATGCCCTATTGCTTCAGACACACTTCTGCCCCATCGTTCTTGCTACTTTCTAACACAGTTCTGGAACAGCTCTTTCCCGAGCGTCTTTATAAGGTATGATAAAAAATATGGTGAAGGCTGCTGCTCTGTGCCATCCAACAGGCAGTCATCCACTTTACCGACTAGGTCTGGCACCATGTGACTTCTAGCTCTTCCCCAAGACCAAAATGACCATGAAAGGGAAACATTTTGAATCAATCCCAGACATTGAGGCAGCCACACAGCAAACTAAAGACATTCGCTTAAAGAGGACTCCAGAACTGCTCCAGGAAGTGGTGAGATGATGACAGGAGAGTGTTTGGAGTGGAGGATTTTGAAGGAATAAATGGCAGTGTGCTTTTACCATCCACTGTACTTTTTAGTCACACCTTGAATGTAAATCACAAGTACACTGCTTGGTGACTTTTTACAAAGTGAGCATACCCATATAATCAGTACCCAAATGATGAAACAAATAGTAAAAAAAAACAACAACAACAAAAACCCGTATCTCCTTTAAAGTCAGTCCCATTCCCCCAGGTAACCTTTAGGCTGGCTTCACGAGTTTTATCCTGGTGGTGCCATCACCCTTTCGACCCAATGACGGACAAAATACCCTTTATGCTGACTTTAAATGTTACAGATTGATTTGTTTGTATTATTCAAAATAATTCAGTTTAACTCTCCAGTTCAGTTTTGTTGTTATGAGGCTACAGCGATCCTCAGTGTGTGGCAAGCTGGTAATTATTACAAAACCACCCTCAGATTTATTCCTTTCTTGCTTCTTGTTGCAGGTGTTCCTCTTGATCCAAAATGAGAAGTTGAAAAATGATTACGTTTACCTCAGTTGGTTAGCTCGCTGCCGTGAGTCTTCTTTTAAACATTTACAGCAGGAATCCTCTTTTCTGTCTTACTGTGTAATCTGTTTGGAAATTACATGAAGTGTTTTCTAATCTTTGTATTTTGTTCTACACAATGAGTAAACACCGAGGGTGAGACTTGTTAATGCTTCCAGTAAGTGTTGCTGCCTAGGTCACTTTCTCACAGGGACAGGCCCCCTCCTAACTGCACACTCAGCTATGGAGTGATCTGGATCGGTCGATCTTTTGAGGAGTACAGTACCCCGTGAGCCAGTCACCTCCCAAAGTCACCTCTGAGCACAGGAAGCTCTGGAGGGTCATCTAGATACAAGCCATAGCAGTGGTCATGTCAGTGTGCTATGAAAGTTTACTCTGTGGTTAGCTTCATCATTCAACATTGACCTTCTGAGTACAGGCCAGAAAGATGTCAAGTTCTTTCAGTTCAGCTTTTTAGGCTCACAGCACACACTTGCTGTTTGTGCAATGATGCTGCTGCACTGATTTAGCGTTTTCATTTCTCATACCTGACAAATGGAAAAATGTCTAAAATGTAATTTTTTTGTACATTATAACCCATAATCTCTCTCTATCATTGGATTTTCTTGCTCCTTGTTTTCACTCAGATTTAAATTTTTCACCTTTTTTTCTTTTTAGTTTTTTGAAACAGGGTCTCCCTACGGAGTTCAGACTGGGCTTGACCTCAGTTCTCACAGTGTAGCCCAGGTTATCCTCAGACTATGGCAGTCCTCATGCCCCAGCCGCCAGGGCGCTAGCATTACAGCTGTGTGTCACCATGCCTGACTTTTCATTAGGTTTCACGTACTCACAGGGTAATTTTAACAATTATTTATTCAAATGGGGCTGAAATTATGAGTACAATTGAATGATAATAGTTGTCCTCTTTTAAGCAGACTGGCAAAGTGGAAAATGTCTAGAAACCAACCCATCTAAAAAGACATAACTAAGTGAATCTTAACTATTTGAGGCAGGGTAGAATTCTGGTAGGGAGCCAGCTGAGTGCCAGCACTCCCAGCTTTCCACACAGGATGTGCTTTATATATTTGGGCTATAGATTTATTCCTAGAATGATAAGGTGCAGAAGCTATTTCCTAATGACACTTTAAAGCATTGTTTCTTGCTGGGGATTTAGTTCAGCGGCTTGCCTGCCTGGCAAGCATGAGGTCATGAGTTCAATCTCTGGTACCAAAAAAAAAAAATGTTTCTTTTTATAGATATCATGAATAAGAAACCAAGACTAGCCTGGGAACTTTATCTGAAGATGGAAACCTCTGGCGAATCCTTTAGTCTCTTACAGCTCATTGCTAATGACTGTTACAAGGTGAGTTTCGTGAAAGTTAGACTGGAGATCAGCAGCACATTGAAGCACTGGCTAAATATCATATCACAGAAGAACGTCCTAGAGGCTAGATGGCTGTCGCTGAGATTTGCATAGTGGTATCAGCAATGTCATCCTTTTTATAGTTAACTGAACTCAGAGATAGGTGGTATTTCAGTTCTATTTGTATATGAAATAATGACATAAAGAAAAGGTTTCAGATTTCTAAAGGATTGAATTTTTAGCTACTATCTAGGTAGAGGTATTCCTTTGTTGGTCAGAAATTTGGTTCTGAAACTCAAAGATATCTCTTGACATCTAGAGACATAGATTGGAAATCATTGCCAACATTTAAGTAATAATTGAAGCCCTCAAAAACAGTGAGTCTTTACTAAGTCAAGAAGTATGGTGATGGGCCGGGGATATAGCTCAGCAGCACAGTGCCTGTCTGGTGAACACGAGGTACCAGTTCAATCCTGGGTACCAAAAAAAAAAAGTACAATGAGAAGAGTTGTAAGCCAAACTTTGTGGAATACTAAGGTATAAATGCCAGACAGACAGAAAAGACAGACGAACCAGAAAAAGAGAATTAAAAAGCAGTCCTGTGGCTAGGTGTGGTGGCGCACACCTGTAATCCCAGCACTCAGGAGGCCAGGAGGATTGCTTTGAGTTCAAGGCTGGCCTGGGCTACATAGCGAGACCCTATCTCAAAAACCAAAAGAGCCAAATAGTCGTGTTTATCAAAGGGCTAGTGTGCAGTGTGTGTGCGAGTGTGCATGGGGTGAAGGAAGAACAACACAGGAGCCGGTAGAGTTGAAAAGACAGGAATAGTTTTGGAGCTCATCCTATAGATTAAAAGCATTTCTAAAAAGCCTCAAATTCTGGAAATTCCTATTTTGGGATTTTCATCCTGTCAAAAAGACAGGGAAACGAAGAATAAAAAGAGGCTAGTGTTAAGTTGTCAGCAAGGGCTCATTTTGAAGTGCGTCTATGCCAAAAAGAGAAGTGAATCACCATCAGACACCTTGATAATGACAGTTTAGCATAAGTTGGTGGCTGGCAGTGCTGTTAAGTGAAGGAGGGGGGCAGAGGCAGCGAAAACTTGCATTTTCAATACGTGAAATCAGAAGTGTCCATGGGGTGCCCAGGAGGGATAATACAAGTAAGGCTCTGGGGTGAGCCCAGGGCCGAGTGTTTTCTCTGAGAGATCAGAATGAAGGTACAGGGCTGGGGATATAGCTCAGCAGTACAGCACCTGCCTGACAAGTTTGAGGTCCTGAGTTCAATGGCCAGTACCAAAAAAAAAAAAAAAAAAAAGAAGGTGCAGTTGTAGAAATCAGCAGAAGCGATGATAATAGTAATTGTAGTAGTGGTGGCAGAGAGAAAGATTCTCTCGAGTAAGGAACCATGTGAAGCAGCAATACTTAAGGGATACAAATAGAATAAATGAAAGAGGAAGAGGAAGAACTGAGAGGAAAGAAAAGAATCAGGAACACCTATAGTTCCAATACTTGGGAGACTGAGGCAGGATTGCTTGAGCCAGGAAGTTGGAAACCAGCCCAGGGAAATAGTGAGACCCTGTCTCAAAAAACAAAAACAATATTTTAAAAATCAGGGAAAAAAATCCTCTTAATCTCTCTTTTTCTTGTACCTATTTGTCAAAAGCTAAGCCTGCTGGATGTGATGATGCACACCTGTAATTCTAGCACTTGGGAGGCTGAGGCAGGAGGATCATGCAAATTCAAGTTCAGCCCGGGCTACACAGTTAGTTCAAGGCCAGCCTGGACTACACAGTGAGACCCTGCCTTAAAAAAAAATAATAGCCCAGGAAAAGGAAAGGCAGATTCTTCAGCTAGATAAGAGAGGCACAAGGACTCGGAAAACAGTGGCAGGTAGAGAAAAAAGTTCATTCACAAAGCAGATGCAGCCAGTGAAATGCAGACCGCAGCCTTAAAACTGTTGTTTCTCTTTTTTCTTTTTTTAAAAATTTTATTTAAAGAGGGGGAAAAAAAGCAAAACAGAAAAAAGGGTAAAAATAATACAGAGTTTAAAAAAAAACAGTAAGAGAGGAAACAAGATGGCGGACTGGTAGGTAGATGGAGAGAGACCCTCTCTGAGAGAGACAGCTCAAATGCCAGAATAAAACACCCTGGAGAGACCCAAACAGAGAGAGATAGACTCTCACAACCCATGAAGAAACTAAAGTGAAAAAAACTGCTTGAATATGAGGTCCTGGGGCTACTATTAGTGAAGATAAGATCAGCGAGCACAGCACCCACCTCGAGACGCCTGAATTGCTGCCTGACCTGAACAACCGATCCCCGCTGAAGCGACTGGCTTGAGCCACCGGAGCTCGGAGCTGAACAGCCCTGTGTGCAGCTCACCGAGACCGGCTCTGCACACGACCCACCCAGAGGCACCGTGAATTCCCACCGCAGCCGCACTGAAGTCGGAGGTCGGGGAGCCCAGCAGTTTTCCGGGATGCGGTAAGTGATGGGAATAAGACCCTCCCACTGGAAAGGGGAAACCAACTCCACGACATGTTGGATTTGGGCAGGACAGCCCTAACTCCATAAGGAAGTGGTTTCAGCTGGTTACTCCTCTTGCTGAGCGGATTGGTGGAATCTGCTTGGACTAGGCTGCACCCCTGGCGGGGACCCAGTTACTTCCCTGAGATCAGTGCACACTGATACAGTGAAGGCCTGCAAAGGTTGACTGGCCCGGAAGGGAGGAGCTAACGCACACTGCCTGAGGGTGAACTCTAATCTCTGATAACCTATTGAAGAGGGCTAAAGCTCCTAGCCTGCGCCCTCTAGAGGAGCCTTAAACAACAAGAAAAGGGTCTGGGAATTACACTGTTCATTTGGATGGAAGGAACCCAAAACATGACAAAAGGGAGAAATAAGAAACAACTCCCAGCCCCCAACCCTGACAACATTGATCCAGGAGAGGTAAATACAAAAGAGATTGAGGGCAGCAAAAATGCAACATCAAACACAGCGTTAGCGGACATAAAGAGATATCTTCAGGACCTCGTAAGCGGGACCAAAACTGAAATTTTAATTCAAATTAAACAAGAGATAAGTAGATTAATAAAAGAAGGGCTGGGCACCTCTCAAGAAGACACAGACAGAAGAATGGAGGAACATAAATGGAGAGAAAAATTTAATGAAGAATTCAGAAAAAACCTAGAATTTCTGAAGCAGATTCAAAGGGATTATCAGGAAACTAAAGACTCGACAGAAAGCTGGCAAAACTGCTTGAAAGAAACCAAAGATAGACTATCAAAAATTGAACACAGGCTTGCAATGTGGGGTCATGAAAAGGAAGATCTCTTAAACATAACAAGGGAGCAGGCAGTAAAGATACAAAGACTGGAAGATGACAAGAGGATCTATAACTTAAGAATAAAGTATGTGAATGAAGAAGCAGGAATCAAACCAGAGGAATTACAAAGGCTATTCACAGCAATTATTAAAGAAAATTTCCCAAACATAGAAAAAAGAAATGATATGCAGAAGTATGAAGCATATAGAACTCCAGCCACCTACAACCCAAACAGAGCTACACCCAGACACATAATAATCAAGATCCCAGAAATTCAATATAAGGACAGAATATTAAAAGCCATCAGAGAAAAGAAACAGATCACCAATAAAGGAAAACCCATCAAAATCACGGCAGACTTCTCGACACCGACCATCAGGTCAAGAAGAGCTTGGAGTGAAGTAATTCAAGACCTGAAGGAGAACAACCTCCAGCCCAGATTGGTGTATCCTGCAAAACTCGCTCTAGAAATTAATGGAGAAAAAAGATGCTTCCATGACAAAGAGGAGCTAGGAGAATTTGTGACCACCAGTCCAACCCTACAAAAAATACTGAAGGGCATTCTAGGGAGAGAGAACAAGAATACGAGCATTTCAGGAACAGTGGCAGAGAGGCCTCAGTGAACGAGGCAGACAGTGAAATGGAAGAGAAAAATATACTATCAAGGGCAGAAAAATAGAATAGCAGAAATGAGGCAGAGAAGATTGGCTATAATCTCTAGTATAGAGGGCCTCGAAATACTAACAGAGAGAAACACAGGCAGAGTAGGTGCATTGAGCTGCTCTATATAAGGAGGCAGTGGGACCCAAAACAAGCAGTGCACCCCATGGGAGTGAAAGGGGAGGAATTGTCTAAAAAAGGGAGGCAGAGGATATTGTTAATGGGGTAACAAGATTTAAAATTTACATTATTCTCACCACTCTGCTTGGGTGGATTATGTGCTGTTCCAGTTTGTCTACTTACGCTAGACTTGAGGACATGGTTAGCTATCCCAAAAATAAGAGGACATATTATGGTAATCACCCCTAATTTTCCTATCAACTTAATCTGAAGCCCTTTATAACTTATACTGTCTTATTATGGCTGATCTTATTTGAACCTGGTTTGTTAGATTGCTACTTTGTATTGACTGATTTTATTTAAATCTGTTGTGATGGATAGCATCAAGTCTAAGAGTATAGGCAACTACACTGAAGATGACAAGATTCACTAAGATACCCACTCTGGTTTGATTATTACTTGCTTTTGAAGTCTTATAATGTCTCTAATGCTTTGTTTTTATTAATGTTGTTATATAC
>PVJX010037601.1:0-16888 GCA_004027295.1 Dolichotis patagonum
GTTGTGCAGTAATTTGGAAAGGAATTATAGAGTTAATCTTTGATTTCTGCAGCTTGTTTAGTTTTTGATAAATTTGTTCAGGTCTTTTATCTGCTTAATACAGATAAAATAACTATTCCTTCAGAAGAAAACAATCCTAGATTTTTTTTAAAAACTTGCTTTTTCTGTACTCAGATATAGTCTAAGCTTAGTCCTGGAGGCTGATGCTGATTATCTGGATAACATTAAACATTTCTTTAACCTTCTCAGCTGTAGTTTCTTCCTTGTGAGCTCAGTTATTATTACCTCAAGGAGTTGTGCTTCCAAGAGTTAAGTGAGAGAGGTAATAATAAAACACAATAATGAACTATAAAGTATCATGAAATTATGATACAGTTCATTGGTGTTAGTCATAAGATAAAGATTATGGTTGTTTTTCATTTAGTTCAACATCAGATTTCATCCCTTTGTTAAGTAGGCATGATTTCTGAAGTATTAGAACACCTTTGTGTATTGCAGCCATGTATTCCAATCTTGGGATTAATTCCTGCTCTTTTTGTAGGTATTGGCTCACCTGGCCAGGGGCTACTTTCCAATGTGTCAGGTCTACTTGATGGAACTTGGTGAGGTTATTTGCAAGTGCATGGGCGAAGCAGATCCATCCATTCAGCTTCACGGAGCAAAGGTAATTCCATTAAACCCATGTGCATTTTTCTTCTGAGATTTCTTAAAGAGATTTCAGGTAAAGAAGGCATTACATTCCTCTATTTTCAGCTCTTGCCTGTGAGCTGAAGAACTGGTTTAGTAATAGGTTTACAACCTATAGCTGTTGATTTTGCTCTTTGAAGGAGTGTCTCTGTTACAGGAGTTAATGAGAAAAGAAGAAAAATCAGCTAGAAATTGTTTTTCCCCTTGATTTGAGGTGATCTCCAAACTGAAGTAAACTTGCTTGGAACCTCCACAATTCTAATGCTCAAGTCTGATAATTATTTATTTTATCTTGGCAGCTTCTGGAAGAGCTAGGTACAGGCATAATACAGCAGTATAAACCAGATTCGGCCATACCACCTGAACAGAGAGTACCAGTCTTCTTGGTAAGTCCGTGCCCTTTCATAATTTTATCTGCTTAGTGCTTCAGTTTGTTTTGAGGCTTAGGATAAAGTAGGGTAGATGATAATGGTTTCTTACAATATGAAAAATTACAGTTCATAATCTGCATGATATGAAATTTGCATGAATAGATTTTATTTGCAATTGAGTATATAGTAGGATTATATGTATCATCCAACCAGCAGTGGCAAAAACAACAGTTCTTTTACATAAAACCTAGCTTGGTTATTCAGCCTACCAAAGAAGGCAGAGTGAGCCAGGGATTTTATATTAGAAGGCATGAGGTCAAATCTGAAGAGCAACACATAACAGGTCTAGTTATAAGCATAGTCTCCTCATTTTAAGAGGATTAAAAACCCTTAAAGTGTAAGGCTATAGAAAAAATGAATGAAATGTAAGGATGCTGGCACATAGTAGGTGCTCAGTGAATGTTAATTCCTATAACCCCCTTCAACCCACCCTTCATGATTCCTTTTCAATTCCTGTGATCTCGTCTTGCTTCTGTTACCCCAGCTATGCCAGTTCTTCTTTGAGTGAAGCGCATGTGATCCATAAAAAAAAAAAGGCTTCTTCTACTCACTGCCAAAAGCAAAATCGACTCAGTGTTGGTGATATTTTCTTTTTCTCTCCTTCTCATCCTATTTTTTTCCCTTCATAATTTTCATTATTTGTCAGTGAATTAAAAATGTCTGATCCTCATCCCTTCCTGAGGCTGCCATTATAGCTTTCATGTGACCATTCACAGGGAGATAAGCTGGGCTTTGCTATCACTCAGAACTAGGTTGGAATCCAAACTTCTCCTGTGGTAGACACTTGGCTGTGGGCAGGCATCTTAACTGTTCACCTCAGGTGTTATTTCAACTCTAGACAGAGACTTTCCATAGTATTTGTTTTGTTGCTGAGTAGCAAATTAACCCTAAACATATAGCAACTTAAAACAATACACCTTTATCGTCTCACATAGTTTTGGTGGGTAAGGAACTGACATGGTTTGTTGAAGGGGTTGCGAGATCTTACCAGGTAGCTCATTCGTGTACCTAGCCAGTTGGAGGTGGCTGCAGGCGGCAAGTTCACTCAGGTCAACAGAGAGTTGTGAGTGTTCTCTCAACGTGGCAGGCAGCTTCTCTCACAGAACGTGATTCAAGAAAAAGAGCAAGACAGAAGCTATAGTGTCTTTTATGACTTAGAAGTTTCATGCTGTCCTTTCTACAGCATCCTGTTGGTTACACAGGTCAGCCCTACTCTGTGTGTGAGGGGACTGAACAGAAGTGTAAATATTAGTGAGACTAACTGGGCCCCCCTGGAAACTGCAACCACACTTTCTATCCACATTCTTTAGGACTGAGGTGGGGAGAGACTAGACTGGGTTTTTAGAAATTTTGTTCCACAAATACACAGCTAAACCCAGGACAAAGTCTATGGTACAGAAACTGAAGAGCCCAACACCACAGATGGATTTGCAAATGAAAGTTAAATCCTAGGTCTTTTTTGGGTTTTGTTTTGTTTTGTTTTGTTTTGTTTTCAGGGTGGGGGTGAAGATTGGTACCAGGAGTCAAACTCACAATCTCACGCTTGCCAGGCAGGCATTGTGCTGCTGAGCTATATCCCCAGCCCCACTAGGTCTTTCATAAAGCATGGGAACAAAAGTGTGCAGATGCCTACCTGAGAAGTTTTAAAGTGAGGTAATTCTTCAAAATGTTTTTTTTTAAGGGCTGTTCCACACTTTAAGAGTGTCCCCAGTGTACCAGTCCCGATGATAGGAATTTGGCATAAAGTTTGCATTTTGTTTTCATATCCTCTGTTCCAGGTGGTGATGTTCTGGACTATGATGCTGAATGGTCCTCTGCCTCGGGCCCTGCAGAGTTCAGAGCATCCGACGCTGCAGGCGAGCGCCTGTGATGCCCTGTCTGCCATCTTACCGGAAGCCTTCGGCAGTCTTCCGGTAATTCCCACGTGGTTCCTCCCCTTCAAACCATGCCCCATATGTCAGAGCTCACTTGATCCTTTTTAATTTTGCACCATTTTTGACACTTGCTCTGAGGAAAAAGAGGTTCTCTTGCTTGTGTTTGGGGTGGGGACAGTGGGCACAGCAAATGGGAAAACTTAGAAGTAAAATCATCTGTCCAGAAAGCTGTTTCTCCCTGTGCTTTAGAAGGTAGGTGGTGGAAGCAAGTAGCTTTGAAGGCAGAGAGATTTCTGAAAGATTTCTTACCCAGAGTTACAAAATCCTGGGTTTAAGTCCTAGCTCTTTCACTTTCTACTTCTTTGATTACTTTAACTTCTCTGAAGCTTCTATTATTATCTTAAAATTAGAGTCATGTGAGAAATAAAGCAGTGTGTGAAAATACTTAGGTTTGGTTTCCTAATGTGTATGGTAATTGTGTTAGGATTTTGGGGCTGCTGTAATAAATGCCATAACCAGTGGCTTCTAAACAACAGAAATTGCTTGCAATTCTGAGATTAGTGTCTACAGATTTGTTATTTAGTAAGGGCTTACTCACTGATTCAAAGATGATGTCTCGTAGCTCACATGGTAAAAGGGGGAAGGCTACTCTCTAGGGGCTCATTTATGAGGATAGTGATCCCACTCTTGGCTCTGCCCAAAGGTCCCACCTCTTAGTACCATCAAATATTAGTCAACACTTCTGGCACTGGAACAAAATTCCTAGCACCTGCAACCAAAAGGAGAGGTTTATTTTGGCTCATGGTTTAGAGGTTTCTGTCCTTGGTTGTCTGACTCCAAGGGAGAAACAGCATGGGCAAAGGAATTGGGTGGGAAAGCTGCTCACCCTTTAGCAGCCAGGAATCAGACAGAGGAGGCCAAGTCACAGCCCTAGTGACCTCTCACCACCTCAAACCAGGCCCTACTTCCTAGTGTCACATTTAGCCATGAAGTCATCAATGGAGATACCACTGATTAGTGTATTGCTCCGTGATCCAGTCACCTTCCAAAAGCTCCACCTCTGAATACATGAGATTTCTGAGGGACATTCTAGATGTAAACCATAATTTATCACCTTTTGGGTAAAGATTCCCAAATTCGGAGGGGCCAAGAACCATAGCAATATTCATACTGCTCCTTTCCTGTGATCCTCAATGACATTTTGTTGTGTAAATTAGCTTCTACAAAGAAAGCAGATTTAATAGAGCAGTAATCTAATTTACACAGCTGAAAGGTTAAGTGTGATGAGATGCTGTGTGTGCCTTGCACAGACTGGATTCTCTGTCATTGGGTGTGAATTGAAGCCACGCTTTACCAGTGTAGCCTCGGGATCATTGTAGTCTTCAGCCCCTGACTGTGGAGCTCAAACAGATTTATTTCAGTCACTTGTGGAAGCGTGTTGCTCATAGTTACTTCATTGTCAGTATTCTCTTTGTCGACTTTCTTGCTGCAGAATGACAGGCAGATTTTGTGCGTCACAATGCTGCTTGGGCTGAATGACAGCAAGAACCGTCTAGTGAAAGCTGCAACCTCGCGAGCCCTTGGAGTCTGTGTGCTTTTTCCTTGTCTGAGACAGGTCAGACTGATCCTCTTCAGCTCTTCCATGTCTCTTCACAGCCTCTGTTGTGGACATAGAATTCCTGAGTTAGATAGTGAAGCAATTTACCTTGCTTTGTGACCTGGTTCCCTGAATGGCTACATGAATGTGATAATTACCCATAGTGCATTTAGTTTTCATTACCACACTGCCCAGGATCCTCAGTGCCCAGGAAATGCTTAACTTAATGAATGAATACAAATGAAAAGGAGCATTACCATGCAATAGTAATAATTTGGAAAGCTGATAAGATTTTACTAAGGAAGTGAAATTCTCCTTTACTCTTATTTGTAATGTTTATCTCACTGAGCGATGTGTAATGAATATGATATATTTTAGATGCATTCATGTCAGAACATTGTTTCCCGAAGGTAGAAATCAACCTAAGCACAGAACACATAGATAACTGTCACAGGGCAGGCTGCAGGATGTTCGCAATGAGCAAAGTCCATAGGCTGCTCGCGCATCCAAGACAGAAACCTAATCATGGAGGAGTTTTCCTGGGTTTGCATCAAGTGTCCAAATTGTAATATATAAGAACAGTGTGTTGATTGAATAAATTTTGGTTTCCAAGTTGAAATTTGTAGTAGCTTTATATGAAAATAAATTGGAGAATTTCAAAGGCAGCATTGTGAATCCTTAAAGTAATGCAGTTTGGTTTATCTTACAGGACGTCATATTTGTTGCAGACACAGCAAATGCAATATTGATGTCACTTCAAGACAAGTCTCTGAATGTCCGTGCCAAAGCAGCCTGGTCCCTGGGCAACCTGACAGACACTCTGATAGTCAACATGTAGGTGACTGAGCTTGATTTCCCTGGGTAACTTCCAAGGTGAAGTATTGAGAGGGTATTTTCACCGCTTCATAATATAGTCAGTCTTACCAGTTTGGTTTGTTTTATATTCCTTTAAGTAATAAGATGAATAACTTATTCTTTTTTTTTTTTTTTTTTTAATATAATGGGATTGAACCCCAGGCTTTACACTGACCTACATCCTCAGCTTTTTTAAATTTTTTATTTTGAGACAGTCTCAATAAGTTATCTACACTAGGCTCAAACTGCCTCCTCCTGCCTCAGCCTCCCAGAGCACAGGAATTACAGGCATGTGCTGCTGCACACAGCTTAATAACTTGTTCTTAACATAAATGAGTATATTAAGATATATGTATAAAAATACCGTATGTTAATATGCATAATATATCCACATTATAGAAAATACAAAGTAGAAATCAGAAACCTTAAGTTACCCTATTTTTAAAAGACAGTTGTTTTTGTTTTTTAAGTAGTGTATTCATGAGTTTAAAAAAACCTCAAACAGTACCCAGAGGTATTAGTGTAATACTGGTCTTCTGCCCTAACTTCCTTTCCCCTCCCCAGAGGCACCTATTATTATCATTCACAAGAGTCTTGCTTTTTGTCACTGAACTCCATGTAAGTGACATCTGTAAGTAACATACATTAGCCTTCTCTTTTACTAACTTTTAATATTTCCTTATTTATTATGATATAGTTGGCCCTATGTCATGAGCCCTTAACCATTCCTGAGCATTTATTTTATGCATTATGCTTATAGGTGTCTATACAGTGAACATTTTTGTGGGCAACATCTTTATTTTTAGATAGTCTCTCTAGTCTACGGCCATACCGCTCTGAACATGCCTGATCTCGTCTGATCTCGGAAGCTAAGCAGGGTCGGGCCTGGTTAGTACTTCGATGGGAGATATTCTCTCTAGATACAGTATTATATATGGCACTGCTGGGTCAAAAGATACATACCGAGTTCTTGCTATAACCTGAACAGATTTAAGTTGTTTTCTTAAAGTTTTTATAGTTATATTTAGTGAGTATATACATTTAAGTGTTATTTACCCTTTTTTTCAGTTTTTTTTATTAGTATTATACATGTTTGCAGTAGATAATGATCACATTCCTTGTGGGGAGGTGGCACATGTACATAGCACATCCTAGTCTTTTTTTGCATCCCCTCCCCCTCCATTCTTCCTTTATCTCTTGGTCCCCTTCCTTTTTTGCAAAAGATGTGTCTCCCTTTTCCTATTATTTATCTTTTATTTTTCTCTTTATTTATAATTTGAGTTTCTTGTGTAAGAGAAAACATTCAATATTTAAGCTTGTATGTTGGATTTATTTCACTTACAATTATGGTCTCAAGGCACACACATTTTTCTACAAATGATTCAGTTTAGCCTTCTTAATGGCAGAATATTACTCCATTATATATGAATACCACATTTTCTTTATTCATCTCTTAATGAACATACAGGACACTTTCAACATTTAGCAGTTAAGAATTGTGCTGCTATAAACATGGGTATGCATATATCACTGTAATATCCCTTTAATGCTTTTTGGAAGAAACCTAGCTGAGTCAAATAGAATTTCTATTTTCAGTTTTTTGAAGAATCTCCATTCTGCTTCCAAACTTTTTGTACAAGTTTGCGTTTTCACCAACAATACAGGGTTCCCTTTTCCCCATAGCCTTGCCAGCATTTGTTATTTAATTTCTTGATGAGAGCCATTCTTTCTGGAGTAAGATAGAATCTCAGTGTGGTTTTCATTTTCATTTCTCTCATTTAACTTGCTTTGCATGCTTTGGATGGAACAGGGAAACACCGGACCCAAGTTTCCAAGAAGAGTTCTCTGGTCTCCTGCTCTTGAAAATGTTGCGAGCAGCAATCGAAGCCTCCAAGGACAAAGATAAGGTAGACTTCAAGAAAACCTAGTATTTCTTGTTTAGATACCTAGTGGCCACAGTTGCAGCATAGCTGACAGCTCAGGGTGGCGTAATATTCCTTAAACTGTTCCCTGAAAAGTCCCCTTGTTAGAGGGGGTAGAGAAGACGCTCAGTGTGTAACATGGCCCATTCCACACTTCTGCATTTTGTTTACTAATATCCTGTTTCATGAAAAATATCAGTGCCCTTTGTAATATGCTATATTCATGTTTGTTGTAATATTAGTCTGATATTTTAAAAAATGTATGTAATATATGTGTGTGTGTGTGTGTGTGTGTAACTGACAAGTTAGAATTACTAACTCTGGGTTTCAACATATATTTACACAATAAATTTTAAAAGCATAGGCCAGGTTTTAGGTCAGCTGTTCATAGGTTCAGGTCCTGGCTTGTCCTGCCTGTGCTTTTAACATTTTTTGTGCATGTTAACCAGGTGTAACCTTGCAGAGTTCTAAGGACTTGCATCCATTAATGGGGTCCCCATTGCATTAGCTGTCTTTCATTGAGAAATCTAGGATTTCCTGGGCTTTTTAAAGTAGTGATTATACTTTCTCAAACCTCTACAGCAAAATGGATTTCTAAAGCTTTTGAATGTTGTTCTAGGTAAAAAGCAATGCTGTCCGGGCCCTTGGAAATTTGCTTCATTTTCTGCAACCATCTCATATAGAAAAACCTAGATTTGCTGAAATCATTGAAGAATCTATCCAGGCCCTGATTTCTACTGTTCTAATTGAGGCTGCCATGAAAGTTCGATGGAATGCTTGTTATGCAATGGGAAATGTATTTAAAAATCCTGCCCTTCCACTTGGTAAGACTGTTTCCCTCTCCCCCTTGGTGGAGAACCTCTTTGGGAGGCATACACTGATCTACGCTGTTGTCAAAGACGTTTGTCATGTTTTTTGTCACAGGGTTAGAAAACAGTGGAAGCATTCTGGAAACCTAGGTTTAGAAGATTGGTGAAGTAAATCATTATATATATATTTATTCAGTTAGATATTTTATTGTCTTTTAAAATTATATTTACACTGGACCAGGGGGTTGGCTCAGTGGCTCAAGTGCTTGCCTGGTAAGTGCAAGATCATGAGTTTAATCCCCTATACCAAATATATATATATATATATATATATATATATATATATATATATATATATAACTTTGATAATCTGAGGAGCTGCTTTTTGTGTTAACCATTTACCAGTCCAATTATTTAAATACTGAGTGACCAAAAATCCATGTTTTAAATTTTTATAAGATAATAGGAAATATAAAAACAACAATTCATCTAATCAGTTGCTTGAAATGACACTTGCCCAAGCTGTACTCAGGGTAAACCATTAAGTGGTTAAGCAAACTAAAGCAGGATATTAAATCAGTTCTGCATTACAGTATCTGCATTAGATGGGCTAGAAAAAAAGAAAGAGAATTGGCCTAATTATTTCCAGTGGTTGCCTTTCAATAGAAAGATGAGTAGGATTTTTTTTTTTCTTTCACTTCTAAATTTTCTACAATGGTGTATATTGTTTAAACAATCAAAGAAAAACAGGAAAAAACTGGAATGAGAGGAAAAAGTACATATTTGAAATCCCATGAGTAGATGCTACATGTAAAGAGGGCATCTGTCTCAATCGTGTCATCATGGCGGATGTGTTCCTTGATAATGTCCTTGAGCTGGTGGTGGCTTAGGTACGTGGATGACAGCCTCCTGAGCCGTGCACCGAACATCATTGTTTGACTTACGCATCTGCCTCTGCCAAGGTTGGAAGCCTCAGAAAGGTGTGTGTGTGTGCCTGGGAGAAGAAAGCTGTTGTAGGCCCGCAGCACATGCACCAACTGAGGGGTCAGACTGTGCTCCCCTTATTACCCAGAGTGCCCCGGCAGAGCAGCCAGGCAGAGCTGCTGGAGGAAGACTCATGGCATTTTCCACTAAGGAGGCAGAGTGCTGAGGGGCCATGTAAGAACAGGGGGCCAGGAAACTGACAAAAGAGGGAGGAGGAACAGAGTAAGAGCCAAGGACCTCGAACACTGGCCTCTTGTATTGGCAATAGCATGTGTTTGGAAAGGGCCTGTTCACCTGTCTTCAAAGGCAGAGAAGGGGGAAAGGGCCTGGAAAGGTAGAGAAGCTGCATTCCACTCTGCACCTGCTGAAGAATAAGGACTCCCCAAAACAGTGGTAGCAGTAGCTCTGGGGAGGAGGAAATCAAGCTGATTTCCTGCAGCCTACAGGAATGGAAAAAAGAAATCTGATCGTCTTATTCTTGAAATTAGAAGTTTTGTGTTTTTTTTACAATAAAATGCATGACTTGCTGTGGTGAGAGCAATGTCTGGATGCTAATGTGGGTGAGAAATATCTTTACGCTTGCATTAACAGAGCTGCTGCATGTATTTGTGCAGGTTATATACAACTTAACAGTGTTCAGGGTACAGCAGTTCACTCTGTAGCAGCTGCAGTTCGCTCTGTCCATGCTCCTCCCACCAAGCCTTGTGCTTTTGGACTGAGTCCTCCCAGAGAAAAAGCCTTTTTCTAAGTCCTCAGAGGGCCTCTATTAGGTAGCAGAGGCCCCAAGCATGCTTCAGGCCGGTCTAGGGAAAAAGGGAGGTTTGGGGGTTAGTGTTGAGCCACTTATCTGGGATCCCGGGATTAGTCACTCACTGCCCTGAGCTGAAGGATTACTATAAGAATGGAATGGACAGATAAAACGGCCATCGTAGCACAAATAGGCATGCTTCCCCTAAATCCCTCTCCTGCACGCCCCTTATTCCAAGCCTTCACTAGTTTGCATGGCTGGATTCTTTCTAGGCACAGCGCCGTGGACCTCCCAGGCCTACAATGCCCTAACACTGGTTGTGACCTCATGCAAGAACTTTAAAGTGCGCATCAGATCAGCCACCGCCCTTTCTGTCCCAAGCAAGAGAGAGCAGTACGGATCCGTAGAGCAGTATGTGCAGATCTGGAACTCACTGGTCATCGCCTTACAGAAGAGTGAGGACACCACAGACTTTCTGGAATTCAAGTACTGTGCCAGCCTTCGGACCCAAATCTGCCAGGCATTGATTCATCTTTTGAGCTTGGCCAGTGCCTCCGATTTGCCCTGCATCAAAGAAGCCCTTGAACTGAATGGGGATATGATCCAGTCCTACATCCTCCAGTTCTTAAAATCGGGAGCAGAGGGAGAGGAGTCTGGAGCAAACCACAGCCCGCAGGAAAGAGACCAGATGGTTAAAGTGGCCCTGGAGCACATAAGCAGTGTTCAGGCACTGGCTGGGGACAAAGCCAAAAGGGCTATTGTGGGCTTTTTAGAAGATACCCTGACCATTTATTTTGATTCTTGTGGATCACAAGTAGCACTTCTAGAATCATCAAACCAGTGACTGTTGCTTTAGACTTTTCAGATGTCAAATATGGTAGTAGAAAGACCCAAGCACGACCATGGGATAATATGGGGTTTAGTTGAGGAAACGGGCAAGCTGTCTGCTGTTTATTTAGAAGGGCTTAGCAGCTATTGCAGCTTTGTTCAAAGGGCTTGGCCCCTGTGAAGAGTCACTCTCCTGTCATGGCCACAGGCAGAGGTGATAGAGCCTCAGACCTGGGTAGCCAGGAATCGGTGCGATGCGGAATCTGCAAATGGGAAGGTTCTGCAGAATGTTTAACGTTGGAAAATAAATGAATAAAAAGTAGAAGGCTATAAGAATTACAGTGTCTAACTGGGGGTCTAATTTAGGCTTCCTCATAAAGGTAATAACTAATATTGATTGGCTGCTTTTTGTGTGCCAAGTATTACAAATCATTACCTAGGTGCTTTATTCTAATGGTTTTAAAACTTGTACTACCCTGTTATACACAAGCATATACATTATATATTTGTTTGTTTGTTTGTTTGTTAAGACAAAGTCTTATGTAATTCAGAGTGGCCTTGAACACACTTACTTTTGTAGCCTAGGCTGGCCTCAAACTGGTGGTGATCTTCCTGCCTCAGCCTCTTAAATGCTGGGGTTACAGAAATGCACCACCATACCTGGCTTGTAGTTTTTATTACTTTTTTTGACTACCCTTTCAACTTGTTTGTTTGTTTTGTTTTGTTTTGTTTTGTTTATGCAGTCTTGAGCCCAGGGAATACTAAGGTATATTCCCAGCCCTTTTTACTTTATATTGAGACGTAATCTTACGAAATTGGTTGGGCTGGTCTTGAACACAGCAGTCCTCCTGCCTCAGCTCCCAAGTAGCTGGGATTACAGGGCATGCCACCAAGCTAAGCTGGTCTTCCATTCTTGTGGGGTTTTTTTTTTACAGTGCTGGGGTGTGAACCCAGGGCTTCAGGCAATCCTGGAAAGTGCTCTTGCACTGAGCTATATGTTCAGCTGTTTCATTTCTTTTAAACAGTTCAACTCTTTTTGTTTTTTAAATTCTTTTAGAGCACTTTTTAAATGCATTAATTAGTACATGCTAATTTTACAAAATATTGGGCTTCAGTGTATTTTTATTCATGTACATATTTGGATCATATGCATCCCCCATTATCCTTCCTTACACCCCTTCCATCTGATTCTCTTCCTGTTGTCTTAATAGTCTCCCTCAGAGCAAAGGAGCTATCATAATTTCTCTTTTAATATTCTATATATTAGAGAAAATACGATACTGGTCTTTCTGAGCCTTATTTTGTTTAACACAGTGTCCTACGATTCCATCCATTTTCTTACATCTTGCCTGAATAATATTCTAGTGTATCTATATGCCACATTTTTAAAATCTCCTCATCCATCGATGGAACCCTGGCTGGTTCCATATCTTGGCTCTTGTGAATTGTGCTGCGGTAAACATGGGTAGGCGGCTAGTGTGCTGACGCCAGTTCCTGCGGTACTGTGGTTAGGTTGGAGCGCCAGTTTGACTGGCTTTGGGGTCCGCCCAAGGGATTAGTGGAGCACCCTTCTGGGTGGCTCTAGGTGAGGCATGGAGAAGTGGCTTTGGAGTCTGTGGTCCCTCCTCCCTTCCTCTTCCACACTGTTTCCTGGGAACCAATTGCTGTGCCAGGCCTGTGCGCCATGCCTTCCACCATGATGCTCCTGCTGTGAAGCCTGCTGACTGCAGACTGAGTGCTCTGAAACTGTGGACTAAATTAAACCTCTCCTTCTTTAAATAGTGGGTGCCGGGTATTGCATCTTAGCAACAAAAAAGCTAATACAGCTCTGTACCAAGGAGTGGTATAGCTGGGTCACGTGGTAGTTCTATTTTTAGTGTTTTTGAGGAACCTCCGTCTTAATCTCTATAGTAGCTGTACTAATTTACATTCCCACCAATGTATTTTTTTCACAGTACTGAGGACTGAACCCAAGGCCTTTGTACTGAGCTGTATCCACTGCCGCTTTTAAGTTTTGAGACAGGGTCTTGCTACATTGCCCAGGCTAGGCCCCAACTTTCAGACCTCCTGACTCAGCCTCCCAAAGTGCTAGGATTACACGTGTGTGCACCACACTCAGCCTTTTTTTGTATTTTTTCCAGTACATTTGTGGCACATGAAGTTTCCATTCATCTTGGTAGATAGATACATGTGTGTAATAGTTTCTTTAGTTTTCTTAATCCCCTCCCCCTTCCCATCCTCCTCCCTCCCTCTTCCTCTAAATACCCTTTCCCCATTTTCATTCTTGTTGATATTGTTAATCTTGGTCTTTTTTTATATTCTTGATGCCATTCTGACTAGGCTAATGACATTGAATATTTTTTCATATACTTACTGGACATTGATACTTTGGGAAATATCTTCCAATCATTTGCCAGTTTATTGATTTGGGCTGTTTGGTTTGGGGGGCCATTAAATTTTTGAGTTCTTTATATTTAGATATTCTCTATGAGAAGAGTAGCTGGCCAAAATTTTCCCCCACTCTGTCTCTTTACTCTATGGATTGTTTCTTTTGCTGTGTAAAAGCTTTTTAACTTGACATAGTGCCATTTGTTCATTCTTGCTATTACTTCCTGTGTTACTAAAGTCATATTTTGAAAGTCTTTGCCTGTGTTTAAGATTTCAGGTGTTTCTCTTGGGGTTTTTTCTAGCAATTTCAAAATTTCAGATCTTATTCCTAAATTTTTAAGTGATTGTTCTACAAAGTGATAGGCATCTAGTTTCAAATTTTTGTAGTATATGGGTGCCCAGTTTTCTCAGCACCATTTGTTAAAGAGGATATTTTTTCTCTCAACATACCCTTTTGATGCCTTTGTGAAGAATAAGATGGCTGTAGTGCATGAGTTTGTTCTGTGTCTGCTGTTCCATTGGTCTGCGCGTCTATTTTTGTGCCAGTACCATGTTGTTTTTTGTTACTGTGGCTTTGTAGTGTATTTTGAAATTGGGTATTGTCATGCTTGCAGCATTGCTCTATAAACATGTACATGTATCAATGCCACACAAGGAATGTAAACATTATTCTATGCAAACATGTACCAAAAAGAAGATGAAGGGGATCAGAGATGGATGGAGGGAGGAAGGAAGGGAAGGAAGGGGATGGAAAAAGGAACTAAGATGTATTATGTACATGTACCAACTCCACACAAGGAATGTCACTATTATACACTACAAACATGTACTAATAAAGCAAATGGCCTGAAAAGAAGAAAACACACATTCATAGACACACTAAAAATAAAAACTGAGCCAAAATAAACCTGTCCTTAAATAAAAATACAATTAGAAGCTACATCTTGTCTTGACTACCTTAATAGTATAGTACAAGTAAATTGTAGCAGTGTGGCGGCATGGCCAGCAGGTGGAGACAGAGACACATAGTCCTTGGGTCAGAAGGTTGAGCCCTGCTTTTCCAGGTGGTTTTCAGGTGGTTCTCATTGGAAACACTGGCTCAGCTGTAATTTCATGTTGAGATCACCTAGGGGAACAATAACTGATCAGGCCCCACAGAAGCTGAATTTTGTGACCTGAGGTATGGTCTTCCCATTAGAAATTTTAGAAGCCACACAAGTGATTGTAATAACAGCACAGCTGGAGACCTGCCACTCTGGCATAGGTAACAAAGGGGTCTCAAGACTATGAGCTTCAGAACCACCTGGGGAAACTAGAAAACAAGCCTAAACTGTTGGAGTCTTCATTTCCCTGATAGACAGTTTATTAGGCAATAGTGATAGGGTAGAGAGTCAAACATACAGTGCAAGTACTAAATCCAATAGCATCCCACGAAATGCTAGTATATCAGAGTAACGGTGAGCATCAGATATTGCAGGAATTGTGTATGTGGGTGGTTCTGGGATTGAACCCTGAGCCTTGCGTACACTAGGCAAGCACTCTGCTGCTGAGCTGTATCCCCTTAGGCCCTAAAATAATCTTACAGGAGAAAAATTTTCTCTGAGAGGACACTAACCACCAACTTTACTTCTCCCCTGAGAATAAAATTCAGGGTGGCTCCCCCTGGACCATCTTGGGGTGCCCAGGAACAGTTTTCCACCTCTGGGTCAGGGGTCTCCTTTGCAGAGAAACACAGACCACACCTGCTGTTAGGCACCAGTAGAGGTTTAAAATTGAATGTGTTTGTTTTGTGACCTTAGGGAAGAGTAGGATCCTGAGGTAATCAGAATCAGCGTTTTGATATGTTTTGCTACAGATGTTTTTATAGTATATACTTGTGTGTGAGAGTATACACTATACATCTGGACATGAATATCCACCACCCCATATATATGAGGATTGGCAAGGAGTTCTGCAGATTGAACCCACAGACTTTGCACTGAGCTACATCCCTGGCCCCTTTTTATTTTGAGACAGGGTCGTGCTCAGCCCTAATTGCCTGGGCTGGCCTCAGATTTGGGATCCTCCTGCCTCAGCCTCTCAGAATGTTGGGATTTCCGGCATAAGTCACCAGCCCCAGCCTATTAGGGGATTAGGCCACAAAACTGTGGTCATACAGTATGTATTTTGCACAGTCTACCTTTTTAATACTAAGTTGTGCGCACTGACAATTCTAAAACATGGCATTAAGGATTAGATACTAGTCTATTGTACCCATGTACAGTAATTTAACCAGTTCTCTATTGTTGAACGTTATTTTTCAATCAGGTTGATTTACGTGTAACTCTTTAATAGACAGTGAACCTTTTGATGTGTGATGGGAGGCAGAGATGCAGCTTTATGACTTTGAGCACTCGGCCAATTGTCTGTGCACCACTGATCTGACAAGCCAAGCGTCCTCCCCCGGCTTCGGCAGGCCTCCTGGCTCATGGACCTCATCCCTGTGTTCCCGCAGGTCTGCATGTGGGCTTCGCGGACTGTTCATCCCACCACCCTTCTGTTCCCATACCAGTCCCAAAGTTCTTAAATTTTGTGACAATGGCTGGATAACCAACCAGGTATTGTCTTCCTTGGCTCCTGGATTGCCTAAGGTTGACACTTTTAGCTTGGGACGGTCAGCGGCAGCTAATTATTACCGAACATTTACTATTGACTTTTAAAATAGGCACTTTCTATTGAAGAGGAGAAAGATGTTTTGAAGATTGTGGAACACACTTATTAACTCCAGTTGTCGGTCTTAGAACACCAATACTACAACAGTGCGTTATGATTGCCTGTTTACCCGACTGCCTCTGCCAGACAGTGGGTTCCTCCTGTCCTCTCCACCTTGCCCTCACCCCACTCAGCCCCGCTCAGCCAGGCACACGGCAGGCTCTGAGCAGGGGTCTGTTGATGAATTGGGAAGGTATCAGTATCCCCTTTTACAGATAAGCAAACTGAGGCCTCAGCAGGAAAAATAACTAGCTCTGAAGACACTGCTCTTCAAGGGCCGGGCAGGAATTGAAGATTCCTTGGAGAATGCCTCTTTGTTCAGTGCTGTTCCCCACACAGTTTTGCTACCATGTGTGTGCAGAGCCCAGACACAGGAGAAATCAGAAGACAACAGTGGTTATTTTCAAGTTTGTTGGAGTTCCCCATGTCTCACCCTGCACCTTCCTGCACATGGTTTTCCCGATCATTCAGGACCCGAGAGGACAACTTTCACACAAGTGTTGCTTTCAGGTGGAGCAGTGCCTTAGGTACGAAAGCAGCCTCCAGGACCATCAAACCCAAGCACCCACACGTCACAGCACACCAAGGGCCCCCAGTCACACGCATGGTGGAAAAGACCATCCCCTCACTGTGCTCTTCTGATTCACAGGAAGCAAGGTTCTACCAGCCTGGGCAGAGCCATAGTAAGGAGCCCATGGCTTAGTGCTCACAGAGGCACCAGCAGCTGACCGTGCAGCCTCCAGCAGCTCCGAGGCAGGGAAGCCCCTGTGGGGAGGTGGGGAGAGGGCGAGGCAGGTGGGCCTTGGTGCACTCTGTACCCACCGTGCGTGTGCTATACTCTTCATAGCTTGCAAGGACAAGGGATCTATTTCCTGAGCCTGGAGATTCATGGTGAAACAGTGGCCAACAGATGTTCCGCCCCACTCGGGTCCTTAAATATGGATGTATATGATGTATCCCTGGAAGGTCTGCTACATTCCAACCTCCCACACTGCCAACACCTGCTGCTACCAG
>PVJX010037602.1:5443-16979 GCA_004027295.1 Dolichotis patagonum
AGGGAAGGGAAGGGAAGGGAAGGGAAGGGAAGGGAAGGGAAGGGAAGGGAAGGGAAGGGAAGGGAAGGGAAAAAGAAAACAACAGCACAAGGAAAGATTGGCACATAAATGTACATCAGTATTTTTTAAATTAAAAATCAAATACCATGGTTCCCCAAATTAGCTATTCTGTTGTTTCAAAAATATTTTAATGTATATACTAATTTGTTTCATTTATACTTTTAGTTCCTCTCAGTTCCCTGAAAAAGAGCTTTATGCTAATATCTGTTTCTTCTTTGTAAGAATCTTTTTTGTCAGAAGTTCAAGACCAGCCTGAACAAGACAGCAAGATTTCACCTCAAAAAATAAATATAGTTAAAAAATAAAATGCTGGCCAAGGATATAGCTCAGTGCACAAGCGCCTGACTGGCCAGTGTTGTCCTAAATTTGATATGGCACCAAAAATATAAATGAATGAAATAAAACAAAATAAAAAGCCTAACCTATGAATTTACTTTTTATAATTCCTTACTTCTCTCCCTACTTCTCCAGTTAGCTGGCTGACCTAGTTTGCTGAGGCAAACAATGGCAGACTACTGTCAGATACCATGTCAAGCACAACCACAAAACTTGTGTAAAAACCTGGGTAAGTCAAGATGAATGTAGAACTCGGAATTCTCAATGTTTAAGTTCTGGGCCTCTAGCTTCCCAGAGCTCCCAGAACTGCGGAGGAGACATCACCCTCATAGAAGACTGCATGCAGCCCACCTGCACCTTGTCTCCACAAACTGAACCTGGAAATGAGGAGGTCACCCACCCACCAGGGAGAAAACCATAGCAACCACGATCTCTGCTGTGCCTGACCTGGGATGGCAGGTTGGTTACACCTGACCTGAACTCAACTTTTAACAAGAAACAGTGCTCCTTTTAGCTGGTGTTTGGGGCATCTGGGAGTAAGGTGCAAATATACCAAAAAACTGAGCCAAAAGGCTGCAAACTGTAGCCCATGTGACTGTCACAAGTTAACTGAACCTTGGGAAGGTGAAACCGCCTCTTCACACATCAACACTATTCCGCTTCATAAGGATGAGCTCCTAAAGCCAAGCAGTCATGCCGAGCTTCTCTGAAAGCACAGCTACTGGCCCCCAAAAAGTCAGACGGAGGCAGGGAAAACAAAAGTACAGCATATATTTAGCTTTCTTATTCTAAATGAAACCACAAAGATGCATATGTATGTCTCTATATCTGTATCTATGTATGGGTTTACTCTGGTCCCTGTGGTAAAGGCCAGGACAGCTGGCTGCTTCCTGTAGAAAGTGAAATCATGAAGCCTATGGGAACCCTGTGACCAAAGTGGCCCTCTCCTCTTTGGGCTGCACACCTCTCAGGACAGGGCACTTGCCCAAAGAAGCAGGCTGGCTTCTGGGGCCACCCCAATGGGCTCCACAGCCTACCAGCAGGCAGCACGTAGACACACTCGGAGGCTCTGCCAGGGTCCCACCCCCCCAGGTCCCCAACTGCTTCACTTCACACCCAGACCCGGGGCCAGACCAGCAAGGTGACCATTTCCTAACCAGCATCCCGGACAACACAGTCTGCCGGCCCAGCCCTCGGCCAGCTCCCAAGAAGGCCCACCTGGTATAAAACATTTGTAAACACAAACACAGCTACCAGCCCCTCCGCTGCACGCACACACGCACATGGGGTTCTCTAGTTCACCTGGTTTTAATCTGTCTGCCTCTATGCCATACCACATGCCCAGGGAGCGCTAAGGTTCAAAAAGTAACAGAAATGAGAAATGCTCACCCCCCAGTCCTGCCTCGCCCAGGAATCAGTGCGCAAACCCAGGTTCTCACCCAGGCCTCCACCTTCCTATCTCCACCTGATCCGACTCCTCCCGGCCTCTCCCCCTCGCTGCTTGCAGCGCTGACATCCACTACAGAGCCGCCTGCAGCCTGGTTTCAGGCCCACACCCTCAGCACAAAGGACACATCAAAGTCACGATGACCAGGCCTCAGGTCCCAGCCCACACGAGGCTGAGTCAGAGGAGGCTGGTGCTCAATCTCAGTATCGATAACCCCCAGTCCTGTACTCTCAAGCAACCACAACTCCACTTTCCCTGGAACTAATACCGAAAAAGCGAGCATCAGACAAGGGAGAAACATGGAAAGGAACAGCGAACACTGGAGACTAAAGGAGGGAAATGACAGCAGCAAAACAGACCTCACCCAACACAAAGGAAGAAGCAACCGACATGCAGCAAAGCGAGCGTGGCCCCATGCCACACAGCTCGGCAGCAGTGGCCAGGGAGGCTGGCGAGCACCCCAGCTCACTGGGAACGCGCGCTGGCCACCCAACTGAAGCAGCACAAGCACCAGTGAGGGGCAGCATTAATCCGGTCAGAGAAAACCAAACACCTCAAAAATAACCTTGGCTCCCCTTTCCAGGCTCCTACCCTTTCCAGCCCTGCCATGGCCAGACCAACTGAGGACCTCACACCTGGCCACTCTTCACATCACACACTTAGGGTGGACCTCCAGGGAGCAGACCACAGCGACAAGCAGGCCCAAAGACTCTACCGCCCCTCACAGGGTCAGTGCGGAGGAAGCAACACCAGACTGAGTGTCCACTGAGGAGGGGCTGAAAGATGAGAGGAGCCCACCGGAGGAAGGGCTGCCAGGAAATGGGAACCACCTGGGCAAGACCTCGAGCTGGGGCAGAAGCTACTGCGTCTGCCGTCAGCTCCCTTCACCAAGCTCCACCCTCCTCCATCCATCCTCGGAAACCCTCCTGGAAGTCAGTTCTGAGCTCACCCCACTTTACTGCTTAAAAATCTTTGGTGACACCCACTGCCTTTATAATAAAGACCCTGAGACCCAAAACCTATACACAGACACAAGCACCCCACTTTAGGAGCCCGTCTAACAGCTCCCACAAACTGCCCAACGGCCTGCAGAAGCCACTGCACCCTACCACTCACTTACCAAGCAAAGACATTTTCCACACCAGGAGGAGTGGAAGGGTCTGACTCTGTGCACAGCACAGTGAGCCCAGTCTGCATTGAATCCTGACTCTGCCGCCCACTAGTTTAGGTCACTCTGAATACTGACTACTTCTCAGCGCCTCCACTTCACTGCACGTGCGGTGACAACACTGACCTTGCAGAGCTGCGGCAAGAACCGGACGTAAAACCTGCCACTATGGTCACACAGCGGCTGAACTTCCCCCAAAGAACACTTCTCAAGCCCCTAGACCACACCCCAACACTGGCTCTTCTGGGGGGACCTCACCGACCACCCACCACGGTGGCCTGAGACAGCCCACATGGAGCCCAGGAACAACCGATATGCATGTGCACACGGGACACTCACTGGCCAAAATACTGGTTGCCAAAGCATTGGAAGAAAAATCCTTCAGAAAACCTAAGTGTGGCCCAGGCACCAAAACCAGGGAGAAGACAGTCCCTGATGGCTTGGCATTCATGGCCCCTGCCAAGTGCCTTCAGGGTCAAAACCTCAGTAGGACAAGGGCGCTCACCAGAGGGACACTCAGCCTAAAAGAGCAGGCATGTGGCCACCCAAGCTCCCTGCAAAAAAAAAAAAAAAAGGAAAGAAACCCACACCCAGAAAAACTGTAGCTCATTTTCATGAAGATACAGCTCAGCCTTCTATCTCCCTGCGTCCCTCCACCCTCCCCAAGGATAAAAGCAAACAAGTGAGACTTATCAATCCTGCCTCCCAAGAATTAGAGAAACACACTAGGCAAGGAACTGAAAATCTGCTTCAAAGGTTCAGATCTCGGCCCATCAGCATCACCCTCAGGACCCACTCGACAGAAGGCAACCACCTCCTCAAAAGCAGCAGCGCAAGAATAAAACACGGGTGGCCGGGGTGTAGACCCCAGAGAGAAAAGCCGCAAACGTTTCTAAACAGCCCTCTGAGCCAAATGCACTTCAGGTAGCACCGCTCACCAAGGTCCCTTCCCTGTCACAGACGCTGGCCTTGGTCTGCTCTAACCTACAGGGGTTACAGTCTCCACATTCTAAAGGACACTGCAAAAACTCGTTACTGTCTGAGCCTGTCTAAGCCTACCATAAAAATTATAATGACAAAGGGCAAGGTGGAAACACAGGTCCATAAAGAAATAGAATTCTTTTCAAAGACAATAAAAACAACACCTATGTAAGCCACATAAGAAGCCAGTTCAAGACTCAAACAGATCACTACTCCAAAAAAAAAAAAAATACAGCTTAAAACCAGAAGGTCTTCACAGTATCTACATGCATTATTCACCCTGCGAATGTCTGCCACCTACAATATGCCAGTGAAGAGCTAAAAACCGGACTCCAATAAAAAGGCAGTTACCCATACATGCCTGTACTCCTCGCTGCTTGGGAGGCTGAAGCAGGAAGACTGCAAGTTCAAGGCCAGCCTGGGCAACTTAGCAAGACCATGTCACGAGAATGAAACAAAACGGGAGTCGGGGATGCTGGCTCAGGCAGGGACCCCAGCACTCTGGGAGGCTGAGGCAGGAGGAGTGCAAGGTCCAGCCGAGGCTGGGCACCTCCAAGACTCGGGCTCGCTCGGTCTCAAAATAAAAATCTTTATTGTTTTGTTTTGCTTTTATTTTAAAGAGAATAAAACAAGAGGACAGAACAAAACAGAACAGAACAACATAAGCAACACAGCACTTTACAACAAGACAACCGGACATTAACAGTAGATACCATAATGTCTCTTTCTTTGCAATAGTTGAGCATGGCTTCAAATACAATAATATCAAACATAACAAAACGCTATAAAACCATTCAAGAAAATGAAAGAATTACGGGGTATTCTGAACCGATTAACAGAGAATGATCAATGGTTACTATAATACCTCATTTTTCATAAAAAAAATTTTGTTTATACTACCACATATATTAAAATCCCAATAAGACACAACATGATAGAACGGATGATAATAGAAGAATAAAAGCATGGTAGGACTTCTAAGCAACACGATATTAAAGCACCAATGGCTGCCATAATGTTTTGTTTTAAAAATATCTTTAAAAGAGCTGAAGCTATAGTTCAGTGTGGACTCAATCCCCAGTACTGCAAAAATAATAAGGACAAAAATAAGTAAGTCATAGCCTTTTCCATGAGAAACAATCTGTTTAAGTCTTGCAGTGGCTTGGTTTTTTTCCTCAGTGGCAGAGCACCTGCTTAGAACAGGGAAGGCCCCAAATCTAATCTCCACTACAAATAAATACATAAGGAAAGGCAGTCCTCTGCCTTCTGCTTCTCCTGGCCCCCAGCCTCCCAGGAGAACCCACAGGGTTGGTCAGTCACACCTCAGCAGAAGCGCAGGGACAGGCATAGACCACACACTCAGCAGGCTGGAAGGCAGTGTGCTTGGTGGGAAGGGAAAGTGAAACCATAGCTGGGTTTTGAAGAATGAGTAGGAGTTCAGCAGGCCACAATGGGGAAAAAAAGAGTGGTCAGAGCAGAGGCAGCAAGATTTATGAGAAGCACATTGGGAGGGAAAAATGCACCAAGTTCAGGAAACAGAAGCCAAACCAAAGTTTAGGATTTCACTGTGATGACCACCTGGAACTCCTGAAGAATTTTAATCCAATCAATCGGGCCAATCTCTCCCCACTGCTAATAAGGAAATGAACGCTCATGGGACAGCCATGCAAACCAATTCCAAACTGGTAGGAGAGGTAATGAAAAATGTTAGGCCAAAACTGTTCGTCAACCTCCAATAATGAAAAGCATGGTCCACAAACTTCTCATGTGGTCCCCTCTTCTGGGCAATGGACTGTCACCTCTTCACAGGCACACTGTGGTGACACATGTAAGTGCCAGCTGTGTGAGGCGCGGTGGCACCAGCTGCCACGGCCCATATGCGGATGACTGCCTGCCTGCACGGCACAGACACGGAGACCGCGCACAGCCACCGGGGATGGACTGGAAAAAAGGCCAGGGCCACATTCCTGGCCTGACCCCACTGCCAGGAATGAGGAACGGCCCCTCCCACCTCCTGCAGCCACAGCCACGTCCCCTGCCCAAGTGCCACCTCACCCACCTGGGCACAGAGGGCTCATTGTCCCACACCTCCCAGTTCTGGCAGGCCTCCACCGTCACTCTGGAAGTGAGGCACTGCCCAGGACCCACACCAGGAACCCGCAGAGCCTGCGTGCCCAGGAAAGGAGAGCTCGGGCATCCAAGGGGACAGCACCCAGGCCGTCCCACCTGCCATCCAATGACAGCGACCCTGCCCTCAGGGGCAAGGACACACATGGAAATATACAGAGCACTAGGCTGCATGAAGCACCAGGGAACAATAAGCATTCACAAAAAGGAAGAGATCCATGTGCCAAAAACTACAATGCCCAGATCGCTGGAGTCCACTGATTAGAAAATTTCCCTCCAAAAAAATGGCAGACTTTTCAACAAAAGGTGCTGACAGCTGGATCTCCACAGGTGAAAAAATAAATTTCATTCCACACAGAAAGTAACAAACTGGGCACAGTGACACACACCTGTAATCTCAGCACTCTGGAAGCTGAGGCAGGCGGATCACAAATTTGAGCCCAGCCTGAGGAACCCAGTCAGAGCTTGTCTTTTTTTTTTTTTTTTTTTTTTTTGAGCTTGTCTTAAAATTAAAATTTAAAGGCAGAGGGGGTGGTGCTGGGGGAATGTAGCTCAGTGTGAAAGCTCTGGTTTCAATCTCCAGTACAAAAAAAAACACATAACTTTAAAATGGATCATAGACCTAAATGTAAAGCCTAAAACCATAGGACTTCTAGAACAGACACAGAGAATATCTGTGACCTTGGCTTAGACAAAGATTTTAGGCTGTAATACCACCCAAAAAAGCACACACCATAGAAGAACAAGGACTTTGATAGGTGTTTAAAACTTCTGCTCTTCAAAAAACACAATTAAATGTAATGAAAAGACAAAGATGAATTTGCAAATTGCATCGCTAATAAAGGACTTGTATCCAAAATATACCAAGAAATCTCTAGACTAGTAAATGAAACAATTTTTAAATGGGCAAATGATTTCAATAAATACCACACAGGCTGGATTACATGAAGCCTTTGTTCTACTTTAGCATGCCCCCCCCAAAAGTGCATGAATGCCCGCAGCAGTAACAGGAAATGCAAATTAAAATCACTATGCAGGACCAGGGATTTAGCTCAGTGGCTTAAGCGCCTGCCTGGCAAGCACAAGGTTGTGAGTTCAATCCCTAGCACCAAAAAAAAAAAAAAAGACAGGGCCGGAGATTTAGCTCAGTGGCTTAAGCGCCTGCCTGGCAAGCGCGAGGTCGTGAGTTCGATCCCCGGTACCAAAAAAAAAAAAAAAAAGACAGGTGAAAAGAAAGGGAGGGAGGAAGAGGAGAGAGGGAGAAAGGAGGGGATAAGGAGAGGGGGAAAGAAAAGGAGACAAACTACCAGCAGTACTACAAAGCTATTTCAAAACAGATACGCTGGTCATAATCTGATTCTGAAAGGGCGCCCTTCCCAGGACACCCTGAAGACCCCCAGTCTTCATCCCTCTGGGCTCAGAACAGACTCGCCATTCTTTACGACCCAGGCAGGAGGCAGCAGCAGGAGGCAAAGCCTCTCAGGGTGCCCGGGCGGAAGCCGTGTCCTGCCCACTGTGGGACTGAGACTTGCTTCAGGGGACAAACACTCATGGCAAGGCCACTCTGCACCACTTTTCCACAAGAGCTTCTCGCCCCGTGCCAGCTCACCTCTAGTGTGCACTCGGGCAAAGCTCCGGATGGCACACTGGCTCCTTGCTGGCACTCAGTCAGGCTAAAGTCCACTGTGCCGAAGCCGAAATAAAACACAAGCTCTAAAGAAGACCAAGAGCGGCAGGCTGGACCCTTTGATATTCTGCCAGACAGCGGACAAAATCCAAAGAACACCAGCAGGCAAACGCTAGAGGGAAACTGGGGAAATGGCCAGTGCCAGTGGAAATCCTCACGTTATCACTAGTGCTCTGGCTTATATCCGGATGCGGATGCGTTCCAGAGCCTCAGGCACTCAGAGGTGGGGCGTTGGGAGGTGACTGGATGGCGGGGTGTGAGGTGTGATACTCACTTGTGGATTAGATTAGCCACAGATGAGTCCAGAGCTAAAGGAGGGGTGGGAGGCCGAGCCTGGGGGGAGGGATGGTTGCTGTCAGCCTGGCTTGCAAAGGTTTGTCTCTGCTCTGCGTTTCCCTTCATCCTCTCTCTGATTTCTGTCTGCCACCTGTGAACCTTCTCTCCCCTACCACGCCCCACCTCCCTGCCTTGGAGCCAGCCAGTGACAACCTGAAACCTCTACAAACTGAAGCAAAACAAACCTCTCCTACCTTTCACTTCTAAGCATCAGGTACTTTGCGACAGCAACAAAGAAAGTACACAGACTTAGCAGTAAGGACTGCTGGCAACCCTGACATATGACATATGTAAGGTCAGAGTGGGGTGCTCCTGTGCAGCCCCCGATGCCCCTGCACATCCACACCACAGCAGGCACACCCCCTTGACTCAGAATGCCCCAGCCCAGCCCACCCGGAGTGTCCATCTGCCCGGACTTGAGACCAAGACTCCTGCCTCCTTAGACTGCCCCAACTCTCCCCTAGCACTCTGCCTGCAGCCATCCCACAGACAAAGGGGCCCTGTTCCCTTTCCCAACCAGCTGCTCTGGGCCCCAGCAGGGGGAGAATGGCCTCAGACCTGCAACGGTTAATTAGCACTGAGCCCAGCACAGCCCTCTACCGAGTGGGCGGTGAAAAAATGTAACCCTTGAGGTGCTTTCCACAGCAACTGCAAAGGCCCAGTCCTGCCTGACACACACTCACAAACCTTAGAAGGAGGCAAAGCTACAGTGATACAATGTAAATATTTAAAGAACTTACAGCTGTCATGCCAGCAAGCCCTCAGCTTGCAAACTTCCAGTCTTCCATCTGGGGCTAAAAACAAGATCCCAAAGGCTGTTTCATTCCACCCTTCAGTGAAGAGAGAACTTTTCAGACAGTTTGTGTCCAGTGAGTAGTGCCTTAAAAGTCACAACAAAAAAACCAGGTGCATACAAAGTCTTCAGCCTAGGACCAAATAGTACTGCATCTAAAATGCCGTTCACGAGGCCATTATTTGGCACTGAAGATGGGTCATGCAATTTTACAAACAGTAAAGAGGCACACTTGATAACTGTGGGTGTTGATAACATTCACCTTGAAGCTTGTCCTACCCAAATCTCACCTTGTGAACAAAGCAATTTCATGTGACAGTCATATAAAAGATCAAACTTCTAGCCAGGAGGCCAAACCAGGAGAATCATTGCAAGTTCGAGACCAGCCTGGGCTACAAAATGAGCTCAAGGCCAGCCTGAACTGCATAGCGAGACCCTGTCTCAAAAAGATTTTTTAAAAAATTAATTTCTGATTGCAAAGAAGTTTGCAGATGGCCCAGGACAAAATAAGACACTCACGCTGCACCCTGGTCACAAGAAGGCGTCACACTTCCTAGCTATGAGGCTGGTACCTCCCTCCCTAAGCCAGCTTTCTTAGCTGCAAAACAAAACTGCATTGAGGATGAGTGTGATTAGACGCAGAAAGGAGGCCACGCAGCACAATGAGCCTCGACAAATACTAAATTTAAAGAGCTTTAAGACGGTGCTAGTGACAGTGCAGGGAGGTAAAGGCTGCGAGGGACCTGGGAGGCCGACACTGAGCATGGGCCTAAGCAGGGCACAAGGCCTGGCCCTGCAGTCCACTGGGCGCAGCTCCCGCCCCACAGGCCGGGGAGTTAATCACACTCTGCAGCCAGGACTCTGACCTGAAGTCCTGGTTTATTCTTTCTTTCCTCCTGCAATTCCAATGCTATGAACCACACCTTACATGTGCATAGTCAAATATACACGTAGCACCCAGTCAAACATTAGTTGAATAAAGGTTTATGAACTCATCAGAATTGCATGCAAAAATACTTGAGTCCTTTCTAGGGAGAAATTTAGCAGAATTCCTTGAGGGGCCCTCCACGGAGGGACTGTCATTGGTCCCTCTAGATCGAGCATGGTTTGCTCCCAGCACACACGGCAGCCCGGCCGCACTGGGGCCTGTGTCTCCCCAGCATGCCCTGACCTGAGAGGTATGTGGCTGCCAGTGGGCATGCACCAAACACCGGGCAGGAAAGGGCAGTACACCTCTCCTGGCTGTCCCCACACATCCTTTAAGATTCACAAGGTCCCTAGATGATATTAACTCTCTCATTTGATGCCTTGGGAAATGAAGGTGACAAAAGGCTGCCACAAATTCAAGTTTTAAAATGAACTGGTATTCAGTTAATCATAATCACTCATGGACAGCAACATATAATCACCGTGTGTCTGTGGAGAGCTGTGTAGGCGCATTAAAAGGTCCATCCACAAACTATGCCTGCCAGAGCAGCTGGCCTCTTTGCAGTCACTGCTGGAGCTCCTGGGGAGCCAGGGCCACTGAGGGTGTCAACACACAGAGCAAGCAGCAGCGGGCTGCACCCAGGAGTCAGGTAGCTGGGGGACGCCCTAGGAGGCTATGCTACGTGAAGGCCCATGAGGGTGCTGGGCGGACGCGCACCCATCTAGTGCGCACAGGAGAGTGACCTGCAGCCCTGCTCTCCAGGCAAGGTGGGCCCACAGCAACTGCACAGCTGGGTTGAGCCCGGGGAACCTACCTGCAGGGCTCCTCACCACGGGTGCCACGCCCAGGTTCAGCAGAGCCATGTCCCCTCCCCACTGCTGCAAAGAGGGCTCCTCCTATGGCAAAAGCAACTGGTCCCAGGGCCCCAAAAGTGAGCACACACACCACCCCCCCGCACAATGGGGGCCTTCTGTATTTTGGCAGTCTCTCAGCTCACCAACCCCACCCTTCCAAGGGGGATTGCCCCCCCCGCCCCGCCCCTGCACTGCCTGGAATTTCCAGCGGCCCTGCCGACTACACAGCAGACACCAAGTTTTTGGGAAGCAAAGCCCCCCTTCCCTATCAGTAAAAACACATGCTCTAATTTGAAAACTATTTCTAAGTGCCATAAACTGCAAATTCCTGACAGAAGCAGCAAACTGAGAAGCACAAGTCCCAAATAGGAATTCTGGAAATGAGCACAAACACAGAGAAACTTCAAGGAAGGTGGCCTGCTGGAGCTTTCAAGGACCTTTCAAGGACGGGATGCCACAAGATAGCCATCTCTCCCCCTCCCCCACCCCAACCAGCCACTTCAGAGGCAGGCTTAGAAGAGCAAGGAAGAAAGAAGTGCAAAGGAAACAAAAGTAGCAACAAGATAAAGTAACAAGGGCTAAATCTGGGATTCATCATACCGCCAATCTTATCTTCACAAGAGGAGGCATAGTACAGGGCTCCAGAGACTCTGGACCCCATTTCCCCCAACTTCCAGGGATCAGACCACCCCTCCTGCCCACTGCAGGCCCAGTCTCTGCGGACCTCTGGGCCCAGGGACCAGTCCCAGGTCTGAGGAGCGGAAGAAACTAGAAGGAACAGTACAAGGAGCTCCTGCACCAGCCCAGAACACGGCCTGG
>PVJX010037603.1:0-16836 GCA_004027295.1 Dolichotis patagonum
TTGCATGTATATTTGAGTGGGTAAGATGGATGACCATATTGCTGTTTTTGTCAGATCGTGGAGCAGAACTGTTAACAGTCTCACTGTTTGAATGTCTACTTTACATGTTTTAACTTTGTAATTTGAACAACTATTTCCAAGAAGTCAGTATGTAATTTGTCAAGTAATAATTTCTTAGGTTTTTTGTTGTTGTTCTTTTTCTTTTTTCCTTGGAATTCTGTATTGTTGCTACCCTTTATTCTGTTTTGTTTTGTTTTTTCTCTTTAAATAAAATAATTTTAAAAAAATTGATTCGTACAGATTCTAAGTGTTCAAAATGAAAGCAGAGTGCAGGAAAATAACATTCCTTTGGTGGATTTATTTAATCAGTTCAGTGTTTCATTCACAGTATACACACAGGATACATTTGTTGAACAAATGAATAAAAGCTTTAATGGTAAGTATCTACAGTCTTTGTACACTATTTATTTGCTTAGTTTTTCATTTTTAAGAAAGGGGAAACTCTGAGATGATAGAAACTTAATTCTGACTAACTTGCTTCATGAATTTCTTTTAGTTTGTCTGTAATCCGTGGAATAAGAGAAGGTCTAAAGAGAGCTGTGTCAGACAGTACCGTAAAAGGCGTTGTGATTTATGGAGAAAATGGCAACTTTTGTGCAGGTAACTAGTGTCTAACCCTCTTTCACCCGCTCTAGAATCCAGCCACACACTGCGATGGTCACTGCACTAGCTGTCCCTGAGGGTTATCACAGTATGGGGAATGGCTACGGCAGAAGGCAGTGGAGATGACACCCCTTGTGGAGAAAGGAGTGAATCCCTCACAAGAGAGGTTCAGGGAAGACTTTGGCTTTTGGACGGTAGTTAGTGCCAGGTTTGATGATTTCGATACCTGCAGCTGTAGACTTGCCCTGCATGTCTCCTCACCTCTCAGAGCTTCGTCTCTGGTCAGAGGTATGTAATGTCTGTCGATGGCAGCCTGAGAAGAGTCAGCTGTCGGACTCATATCAATACATATAGAAATGGTGACCACTATGATAATCAGCATTTATCTTGCCTGCTATAGGTACTACTGTGCAGGTTATTCACTTATCAATAAATGTGGCACACATTATTTTGATCATCAGTAAATCCTACAGCCTTCGTTTACAGGTCAAAGGCTGAGCGCGAGAGATTAAATAATGCTCCAAGGATTAACCAACTATGAAGTAACCTCCTCACTGTTTGGAATGTTCAGGTTGATCACACAAACTTATGGTGAAACTTTGTTTCTTTTAGTAAGAAAGAGGTAGAAGATAGAATGTAATTAGATTCATGGACTCAAAAAATTATAGTAATACTTCGGGGACACGTCTGTTTGTGAACAATTTGGTTGGCAAATAGAAGCATTTGGCAAAAATTTGTCTCTGTTCATGAACTCTCCATCTGGTGATGAGCACAGCCGTGGCCATCTTCCCCAGAATTGTGGAATGAATTTTGTGAATGGAAGTACCACTACATTTTTCTAGAAAAGCATTAGAAATTATCAAACTAGACTTACTGAGAATATCCAGAGTGGCACACCCCAGATTTGGAAAATTCACAGTCTTCTCAGATATATCTATAACATTTAGAAAACCTGAACAGATACTGGAAGGTAAAAGCCTGTGCTGGGTTTCTGGTGAGTTCAGCAGTATAGCGTGTGAGCAGTGCACCCAAGGTCCTGGTTCAGGCCCCAACACCACGGGGGGAAAAAGCTTGTCTCAATAAACTTAATTTGGAATATATTTCCAGATAATGCAATTAAACTAGAAATCTAAAGAAAAATATGACTGGAAATCCTCATGTGTTTATAAAGCAAATCCATATCTTAACCTCTGAATCAGAACAGAAGTCATAATGGGTTTGGAAAATATTTGGAACTCATTGACAGTGAACACATAAAATATGAAACTCAAGGACGATGAAATTAAATAAAATTTGCCAGGAAATGTATAGCTTTAAAAGACTATACTAAAAAAAAAAAAAAAAAAAAAAAGACTGAAAATGAGCTAAGCATCTGTATGATATAATTGGCAAAAAATAAAATTTAAAAACCCTCAAAAGTAAAATATACCCCCCAAAATAGAAGAAAAGGCATAATGAATGGAAATTAATGACATAAAAAACAAATGTGAATAAGAAGAGCAACAGTGTTAAAGTTAGCTCTTTGAAGAGGTTGATAAAATTGGCAAACTTATGGAGAGATTAAAGTAAATAACAAAGAACTAACAATGCATATGAGAAGTTACCAAAAATTATCACTGCGTACAACGCTGCCACTAAAAAATGTAGTGAAAATGTTATGAGCCAGAGACAAATACAACTGAACAAAACTAACTCAAGAAGAACGAGAAAGCTGGATATGGTGGCACATACCTGTAATTCCAGTATTTGGGAGGCTGAGGCAGGATTGCTGCAAGATTGAGGCCAGCCTAGGCTGCATAGCAAGTTCAGGGCCAGCTTGAACTACATAGTGAGAGCCTGTCTCAGGGGAAAAAAAGGAAATACAAATTGTTCTATAGCTATTAAAGAAATGCAATCAATAATTAAAAACCATATAAATTCCAGATCCCGATGATTTAACTGGAAAATCTCTCCTGTATAAGCAAAGAAAATATTTTGCAATTCATATAAATGTTAAAATCGAAAGAGAAGGAGCAGTCCCTAATATTAAT
The DNA here is from genome assembly GCA_004027295.1 of Dolichotis patagonum. Taxonomy (NCBI): domain Eukaryota; kingdom Metazoa; phylum Chordata; class Mammalia; order Rodentia; family Caviidae; genus Dolichotis; species Dolichotis patagonum. Next base: position 2,694 of record PVJX010037603.1, read on the forward strand.
TTGGTAGGTCTGCTGTAGTAATTCCACAAGCTGGTTGGTGTAAGACTACAGAAGGTCTCACAGCTCGGAAAGCTGCAGGTTTGCATCAAGATGACAGTGGGCCTAGGCTTCCTCAAACCCTTTAGGGAAGAATCTTTCCTGGTCTCTTATGGCTTCTTGTGCATCTGGCAATCCTTGGCTCCCAGATACCGCAATGCCTGCATCTGTCTTCACATGACCTTTTCTCCTTCATGTCTATGTCCTAATTTCCTGGTGTTATATAGACTCACGTGGATCCAGTATGACCTAACTGAATTACATTTGCAAAACTATATCCAAATAAAGTCACGATTTTAAGAGAATCTAGCAATTTTCCTGGCTATATCAGCAAAATAAATATTCAAAAACTAATTGAATTTCTCTATGCTGTAAATAATTAAAAAATGAAACCACTATACCCTTCTGTGTGCCTTGGTTTCTCTCAAATTGGGACATTGATACTAAACTTACATAACAAGTAGAAGACTATAAAACAGAATATAATTGAGCTTTGTACCCAAACTACTTGAGTGCAAATTTTAATCTGTTAGTTATTAGTCATATGTCTTAACTCGTGATTTAATATCACAAAGCCTTAATTCCTGTCCGTAAAATGAGGATTGTTATAATATTCAACCTAGGTTTTATAAAAATGAAATGAGACAACATATTAAACAACTTAGCAAGTGCCTGTTGTATTTATCCAATAAATAGTAATTAATCTTATTTATGAAAAACTATCTCAATCTAAAGTTATAGGAATAATAAGTCCAAGGCTCAAACTGCAGTTGATCTGGTTTCTCTAGAGCCAAAAGGAATCTTAGAAACAAAACAAATACCGAACTAGAAAGTGAAATATGATGGGTAGGTGAGAAAAAGTATAGTTCCTAGATTAAAAAGGAATGCAAAAAGAAATAGGTAAATAGGCTGAACGTGGATTAATTTTTAAACCTGTGTGACACTTACTGATTTCAAATAAGAGATAATGCTATAAGAAAAAAAGTCAGGGCCGGGGATTTAGCTCAGTGGTGTAAGCGCATGTTTGGCAAGCACAAGGTTTGAGTTCGACCCTTGGTACCAAAAAAAGAAAAAAGAAAAAAAAGTCACTTCATGTAATGTCATGAAAATAGTATTTTGTAGTATGCTATCAATATTAAAAATATGTATTAATTTTTTATTTAATTCCCACGTCAGTCATTTAAGATAGGTACTAAGACAAAAACTTACTCAAGATTATAATATATATATATATATGGGTAAAAACTAAGAATTCACCAAAATATTATATTATTTCTGTGTAACAGTTTGAGTGATCCTCATGTACTTTTAAATTTTGTGTACCTGTCAAATTTTCTGGAATACTGGTGTTACTGTTATGAGGGTAAACAGGAAATATTTTTATTTTTGTTAATCACAAAGACCTATCAAGAGCTAATTCTAAGCTAGTTGATTAACACATAAATGACAAATATTATAGAATTTTATATTATATAAATTTTATATCGGAATGAGTTCTTCTCTTTACAAAGATACGGCCTTAAGCTGCTGTGAGCAGGGCTGTGTAAACAATGAGAGGGGTCAAATCAATGTCAAAAGGATCTTCTTTGGCTGAGGACTGTTCCTCTGTGCTTTTAAGTTCACCTCTAGATAGAGTTGCTACCTACTGCGTGGAAAGACAGATCTTCGAAAGTTATAGGATCTCTGGGAAAGATTTGAAGACTGTCCTGTCATTTAGTTCTCTGAGTCTCAGAATAGTTCTTTTCTTGTGTCTTCAGGGACCCAAGGGGTCTGAGCCATCAGACGGTGACCAAATTCCTTCATGTTAACATGAAAGCCCAAGTCTTTCTCAAAACTCTGCCCTCCTCGTCTCTGTGTCCTTCAGGTGCAGACATCCATAACTTCAGCACTCCTACGTCCTCTGCAGAAGAAGGTCTGGGACCTGCAGTAGATGAAATTCAGAGATTCAGGAAGCCTGTGGTGGCGGCTATCCAAGGCGTGGCTCTCGGAGGGGGACTGGAGCTGGCACTTGGCTGTCACTACAGGATTGCGCATGCAGAGGTAACAGCCGAGCTCCAGGTGGGGGCTTGCTTTTCTGTAAGGCAAGCTCTAAATGCAGTCATTGGCATCAGAGATGATTATTGTAAATGGTTAACTTGCTGATTAACAAGTGGTAAAAATGATGGGATAAGTGTGTTCAAAGTGAGAGGGAGAATTTTGAGGGGGATCAATGGTAATGTATGTTTTACTATGTTAATTTTTTAAAAAATTAAACATTCACCATATTTTCATTCCTACTTCATGAATAAAGGCTGGGGATCCCTACTACAAAAATTTAAAATTCAAAATGCTCCAAACTCCAAAACTTTTTAAGTGTGGACGTGCCACCACAAGGGGAAAATTGCACACCTGATGTCTCATGATGGGTGAAAACCAAAAGACAGGCATACTCAAAATATTATGTAAAATGACCTTCTGGCAATCTAGATGAAGTACATGTGAAACATAAATGAATATACTGCTGACTTGGGTGTTGCTCTCAAGAAATCTCATTTGCATATATTCAAATATTCCAAAACTTTAAACAAATTACAGTTGCAAACAGTCCAAATAAGAGATACTCAACTTGTACCATAATGTATTTAATTATTTGCTTACAGTGTCTTAATGCTTGTAAACGTTTATAAAGGCACACATATGTCCCACGTGTGCCTCTTCTGTGTCCCTCTAGCCATGACCTTCTTGGGAGTGAGTGGAGATACAAGTCACTAGCAGTAAGTCAGGGAAGAGGGAAGAGCAGTGAGGGATGCATATGCTGATTGACTTAGGATAAGCTCTGGAGAGCCACGCTCAGATAAATATGCAAGCTATTTTGGAGCTGTCACAGCAGCCCGAGTATGTGGCACTCTGCATTTAAGTAGCTGCTTCTTCTTTCCACTCTTGCCATTGTAAATGACCAGCAGACCTTTGGCGACTTTTAAATGGCAGGAAAGGCAGTGTGGTAAGAACTCAACTCCCCGTCTTGTCAGGACTGACCTATGACCTGGCCTTTTTTCCCTTTTCTGAACTTTTTTGTGAAATAATTTACCTACCATACAATTCACCTGTTTATAAAATACAGCACTGCACTCTGGAAAAGTACAGAGTTGTTTTCTTAGTTACTTCTGTCTTGTGGCTGAAACAAAATAGCTGACAACTAAAGTTAAAGGAGGAGAGGTTTATTTGGCTCACAGTTTGTAGAGGTTTCACATGCACAGTCAGCTGGCTGCAAGGCAGGGTGGCATGGCAGGCAGGCACTGCCGAGGAGAAACAGTTCATGGTGGGTAGAAGGTAGTAAAGCAACAAGGGTTTACCACAGCTCTTTTTATCCCTTATATCTTATCCAGGTAGCACTCACACCCTTAGTCCTCATGCCCTTGACCCTAGCATTCCACCATGAATCAATCTTGGTATTACTTAATCTAGACCCAGCCACTTCTGACCACATGAGGCTTTGCGGGGGGGTGGAGGGGGTAACATCTAGACACAAGTCACAACAGTTGTACAACAATTACCACAGTCAATTTTGGAATTACTCATAACCCCCCCCAGAAAACTTCATGTCATTTATCAGTAACCCCCCACTCTTCTCCAGTGGTAGGCAACCACGAATCTGTTTTCTGTATTAATGGATTTAGTTATCCACATATTTTATATGAATAGATTTTGTATGAGTGACTGGCTTAGTTCATATTTCATTTCACTACATATTTCATATGAATGACTGGCTTCTTTTCCTTATCATAGTATTTTCAAGGTACATCTATATCATAACATGAATCAGTTCATTATTCCTCTCCACTGCTGAATAATTCCCTTGTATGCATATACAATATTATGCATTTTTTAGTTGATAGATGTTTGTGTTATTTCTACTTTTTTAGCTTTTATGAACTACAATGGTCTGAAAATTTGCACACAAGTTTTTTTGGGCATCTGATTTAATTGCTTTTGGGCTTAGCCAAAGTACTCTGCTGGAATACATGGTAATTCTGTATTTCAACCTTTGAGGAGTTGCCAAATTGTTTTCCAAGTTGTCTGCATCATTTTACTCTCCTACTGGCATTGTATGAGACTTCACTTTTCCACATCCTCTCCATCACTTATTAATTTCTCCTTTTTAAAAATTATATTCATTCCAGTCGATGTGGTATTACCTGTCATTGTGGTTTAGACCTGCAGTCCCTTGATGTCTAATGATATTGAGTATATTTTCATGTGCTCGTTAATTGTCTGTGTATCTTCTTTAGAGACACGTATGTTGATTCTTAATTTTAGTTAGCTGTCCTTTTGCTTTTGTCAAAATTCTCTGTGCATCCTAGATAAACATCTATCAACTGAAAAATGTATAAATAAAATATGGTATATGCATACAAGGGAATTCAGCCAAACTATGCTTTTGGAGGGTAGAGGAAACCTTAGAGGATTCTAGTTTGCAATACAGGGAGGGTATTATCTCCCTGTAATGGCCTTTCTGCTTTCAATCTCTCTGATAGGCTCAAGTTGGTTTCCCAGAAGTCGCGATAGGGATTCTTCCTGGTGCAAGAGGAACCCAGCTTCTCCCCAGACTCATTGGAGTTCCTGCTGCCCTTGACTTAATTACCTCAGGTCAGTGTGAACCTTGCTAGCAACTGTCTAGATCAGTGTGAGAAGCAAAAGGGTCCTAAGACTACAATGTTTCAGTATTGCTAATAGTAACCTATATGTTTTGAAACAGAAGATATAATAAAAAAAAACTGTTGTGAATGAGACAAATTAGAAAATAATCCATCTGTATGCATTAAAATAGCTTTATTCTCTTAAATGAGGGAATATTACAAATCCTATCAAAGTAGATGGAAGGAGTACTAAAACTATTGATTTTTATCAAAACTCAAGGTACAAATTATATTCGTTTACAGTGACATGGTAAGCACATTTTAAAGAATGTAAACTATTTTAAGTAATTCAGAATCCTCAAGAGGATGCTTGCAACTCAGGTACTATGAAAATTCAAAAGTATGTAAGGTAGTTTCTCCTGTAAAAGATAAAATAGAAAGAAGAGAAATAAAGATAAAATATACCAGACATTCTTAATTGTACAAAGTAAGTCAGAAAATTACAGCTTATAGACTTGACCATGTAGGGGAATAGGATGAAATTTTGTGAGCCAATGTTCAGTATTAGGCCTGAAAGGCAAGAACATCTTGGGAAAATTGGGAATAAAATGGGCTTGACAAAAAAGAAATGAAGAAAACTATAACTGGTCTCTTCACAAAGCATTATTCACATGATAAAAGAAATTCAAACAGTAAGAATGTGACAAGGACACCCAGCAACCCTCCCCGATGTGAGCGTGCAGGCCTGCACTATTGTGCCCTGCCCTGACATGGGACAGCAAGCTTGTGCTGGACTCCCAGTGCCCTTTCCATGCAAGCAATCAGGCCCAGCCCAGAGGTGCCTCCCCTGACAAGGTCACTAACAAATGCACCAGGTGGAGACCAGCTGAGACCACCAGGTTTCTGTAAAGGCAACATGGTATGGAGCGTATTGTGCCTGAGTGCAGGCAGACAGAGGGTAAAAATACTGTCCGTCTGGAACAAAGAGAAGTGGGCCCTTTTTATAGGGATTGAAAGAAGGGAAGGGACGTTGAGTGGGAAGATTTTAATAAACATCTGTGGTCAAAGTTCTCTGGCTGTCTTGTACCTCAGGGGGCAAAGTCCTTGAAGCATCCAGTGTAAATTTTCATTGTCTGCAGATGTCCTGGAACCTGCAAAATTCCTTGTCCTATCTTATCTCCTTTATGACGTCCTGTGGTTGCTGATGACTGAGCAGTGCTAAGTTCCCTATTGAGTGGTGCCTCTGCTGGCCAGCAGGTTAGGGGCTGGGAGAGTCAGGCCTGACTGAACCTTACAGTCATGAAAAGCTACCAAGTACAGCCTGCTTTATATTTTGCTTCTCCTTTCAGTGGGACAGCAGAGGTGAGGACTAAACAGCTGACTTGATCCTGGGTGAGGATAATGCTTGGAAAGAGAGGGGAATAATCAGACCCCATGACTGTCAATGTGAAGTCAAACGGTCCACTTGGGCCCTTGCCTTGTGGCCTCCATCCAGCAGGGACTAGTGGGCTAGTCACATTTCCCTTCTACCAGTGGAAGTAAGGACACACCTTGGCTTGACCATAACCACAGTGTGGGGTGAACAGACAGAGGGGCTCTGGTGTGGGGAAGCGATCTCAACAAGATGAAAATTGGAAAATTGTGACTGTGGCTGGATCCCAAGACTGCAGATCAGGAAAAGAAACTGCTCATTCAAAAATAAAGGAATTTTTCATTGACTCAATCTTTTTTTGACTTGCACAGACCATTTTTATCTTTATTAGAGGGTTTTTTTCTTTCTTTTTTTTTTTTAGTTTGGGGGTTTCTCTTGGAGTTTTTTCCCTCCATTGAACTTTCTCCTCTTTCTTGTATTTATTTCTTGTATCTTACTCTGTTTATCTTTTTTCTTTTTCCTGTTCATTTTCTACTATTCTCTAATAATACTATTAATTTCTTTTTACTCCTCAAGAGGACCCCTATCTCACTTTTCTCTCCTTCCTCTATCTCATTGATTAATATTTCAAATATTGCTTTTTTCATTTCTTGGTTTCTCACCTCACCCCTATCTTTACTAGCATAACTTTTAATCTTCAAGGATCTAGACTGGGCATAGTGATGCATGCCTGTAATCCCAGCACTTGAGAGGCTGATGGAAGTGAGTGCTGTAAATTTGAGGCCAGCCTGGGCTACATAATGAGATCCTGCACTGCATAGTGAGACTGTCTCTAAAAATCCAAACCAAACCAAAAGAATCTATAGATAAATAGTTAATTTCACTTTCTTGCTATTGTTAGCAAAGGTAAAGTTGTTCTATTTAGTAGATATTTACTATAGGTTAACAGTAGCTCGATATTTGGTTTGTCTTAGTGATCACACTATAATTATAGATATATTTTCTGTGGATAAGTGTGATACATCATTGATCTTTAGGATTTGTCAGAACTCAGTTTGTATTTGATACTACAACTGATGTTGATTTTATTATTATAGCCAATGTGACATAGCTGTTGTTATTAATTGGTTTTCTTGGGATGCCAATATCTGCATTTCCTTTGGATCGTTAATAATACTGTGACCCATTCCTAGAGAACCGGATACTGCAACTTCCCATCCTGAGTAAACGGAGGTGACTGGATCCTGGGCCCATAGTTAGTCACACCCAGAACACACTACTGAAAAGTAGACATTTACCAAAGAAGTCTCCATAACAGAAGCAAAGCTTTCCACAAAAATCAGCTGGCAAGCCTCAACACAAAAACAACAAACCAATAAAACCAAACAAACAGAAAAGAAACATGAGAAGACAAGCCAACCAATCCCTCCTGACACTACCAACTTCCTGAAAGCTGATCCATGGGGTACTGAAGAGAAGAAAAGTTAATCATGTGCCCAAATTATTTGAAATAATATCAGGAGACATCACAAGAGAGATCAATAAGGCATTTGGCTAGACTAAAGAAGATAAAGTAATCAGATATTGAGCCAAATAAGCAAATTGATCAGTGAGTCTACAGAAGACACTAATAAAAAGCTACCAGAGATAAACAAAACATGAATGAGGAGCATAGAAAAGAATTAGTCTATAGAAAGTATTCAAATAGAAATTCAGAGAGTAAAAACTTGTTAGCGTATGAGCAGCAGAAGTAATCAATTCGAAAATAGTGTCAGCAGTAGAAGATGGGGCTATCGTTGGTAACCAATTAATGAAAGATACTTTAAAAACAAGAGAACATGAAAATGGATGAAAAAGCTCCTAGATGATACAAACAAAACTAAGATGAACTAGAATTAGTAAAAAAATCAGAAGACAGCACAAATGGCATAAAAAAAGCCTGTTTTCTGAAATAATACCCAACAACAGAAGACACATTCTTCTCAGCAGCACATGGAACTTTCCCCAAGATAGACCAAATACTATCCAATAAAGCAAACTTAAGTAAATGTAAAAGAAATAAAATTATACCATACATATTATCAGATCATAGTCCAATGACACTAGAAATCAAAAAAGAAAACACAGTTTTTCAAGTGTGAGGCCTTGGGTTTAATCCTCAATACTGGAACAAAAAGCACATCTTGATTGATTCAGGTTGTACATACATATAACCAACCAGATAAAGGCTCTTTTTTTATGTTCATTTCAGATAGGTATCACAAATAGACAAAATGTAGCTTTTTTGCCCTAACTTTTGAATGTCAGCAGGATTTCTGAGAAACAGGAATAGAGGTTTTATCTCAAAGATGGCATCCAAAACACTGTAGGAGCCAGGAAGACACTGAATTTATTGTTAACCAGACTGATTTGATAATCACTTTTCAGAAAGCAGGCTTTTTCTGGCAAGAAGAAATATGTCAATATTTCTGACCTGTGGGAAGGTACTCTTAATGACCCTAACCCCTACATCAGAATTTGCCTATCAAATTCCAGCTTAATGAGTGGCAATTGGCCAAGACAATTTGGGAGTGATGCAAAGCTTATCGAGTTTCAGTAAGCCCCTCGAGGTGACATTCCAGGGTGGCAGCTTCAAGTGCCACCACCACCAGACACCAGATGTTGCCACCTGCGGCATGAGATTTAAACTGTTGCAGTGGCTTAGTATCAATGATTCCTCACTAAGAATCCTCATCAGAGCACTGAATTCACCAAGCGTGGGGTCTTGCTTGAGCCATGGGACTGAAAGACCAATTGTCTAATCGTCTCTGCTTTCTTTTTAACTTCCCTAAGAGGAAGCAGGGCTCCAAAGGTCACACGACAGAGATCTCACTAGGAAAGAATGAGGTGCTAGGTAGCTGAAACAATGGCAGAAAACCACCTTATTTGTCATGCGTGATTTGCATTACACTTTATATACCATCAATTTAATTGATACTTGTTTCTCCACCCACTCAATTGTGTCCATCTTTGAGGACAGGTTGTTTGTTAATCAACTGTGGCCTCTAGTATGTGACAGATACAGGTAGGCCAGATTGCTGCTCCTCTGCTGCCAACATTTCTATTATTAGTAGTATGTGAAATCAACTATCTCTTACGTTACATAGAAATTTACAAGATATTAAAGTGCTTCTATAAGGATTTACAAGATATAAGCATTACAATATTATTTTCACTTACACTCCGAATTACTGAGATAAACATAATTATTCTAATTTGTCAGTGAAGAAAATTATAGTCCTGATACAGTTTCCTATGGTTAAGCAAATTAAAAAGTAGAACTGAAGCGTGAATTTATAGTTTTTTGGCTATGTTTACATAATGTTTCCACTTGAGTAGTCAGGGTGGTCTTTATTTACTTCACCTAATATGAAATGCTTATATCCAGGAAAGACAACTCTCCCTATTAGAAGAAGGAAATGCTGTCATTTTAATTTCACACTGTTTTATGATTTATTTTATTTTGTTTTAGGAAGATACATTTTGGCAGATGAAGCACTCAAGTTGGGTATTTTGGATGAAGTTGTGAACTCAGACCCACTGGGAGAGGCAATCAAATTCACCCAGAAAATTTTAGGTGAGAAGATAATAAATGAATAGCACATGATCAAGAATAAGCTAAATGTCCATTTGAATAAGGAACTCATTAAGGGCTGGGGATTTAGCTCAGCAGTACAAGCGCCTTTCCTGGCAAGTGTGAGGTTGTGCATTCAATGTGTGGTACAAAAAAAAAATCTATGTGACAGATATGTTACAATTTAAAAATGAGTGTACTGATACCGTAGAGACTATATATATATATACACACATACATACATACACATATATATATGTATATGAAAAAGCATTGTGCTTGCTGGTTTGCTGTTGATTTAAATAAGGAAGGATGGAACAGGATGTAGACAGTGAGGAATGGCTGCTGGTAACTCTCTATATGCACAGAATATTTCTGTAACAATTCATAAGAAATGCCATAGCTGTTCTGAATATGGTGATGGTCAGATGGTGGCTTATAGAAGTGTTACCACTGCCACAAACGATCACCCACAAAAGTGTTCTTATGTCTCTTTGTAGTAGGATCCCTTTAGATCTTACCTTTGGCTGGTAGGCAACCACTGACCTGCTTTCCATCATTGTAGTTTTTTACATTTTTCTAAAATTTCATATGACTGCAATCATATGTATAGTACTGGTATGCTGTCATTTCTGTTTGGTTTCTTTCACTTAGCATAATGTTTCTGCAATTCACCCAAATCCTTGTATGTTTCAAAGTTAGGTTACTTTTTTATTATAGAAATGTATTGCATAGTAGGGGTAAGCCCCAGTGTCTTTATCAGTTGACAGACATTATATGTGTCTACTTTGGACCCTCATAAGTCTTTCTAGTCATACTTAATCTTTTCTCTTGGATAAGTACCTTAGAATGGAACTGTTGAGATACAAAGGAAGTACACTTAACTCTGAAATGCTTTTAAACTTCATCAATGAAGAAACAGTCATTTAAAAGTCACTGATTTGGCAAAGCAACTGAAAGGACAATAATATGGTAAAGTTGAATTTAAATCACTTATATTACTGCTTTTAATCCATCCTGTCTACAGGACAATTAGGAAATCATGTATTGATGTTTAAAGTTCTTGTATTTTTTGACATAGTGTTTCTATTCATGATAATTTACCATACAGAATAATCACACTCTGATGTAGAAAGAGAATGACTGATGTACAAAGAATGAGAATGAGAGTGGAGATACTATTTTTTACTGTTTCTGCATGGCATGCAAAAACTACATACACTCTTAAAGCTGTCAGTAGGTCAGTTATGAAATAACATAGTTAAAAAGCCACATGACCTTTGTGGTATATGAGTACTATCTCAGTTTTAAAAATGTACGTAAAAATCTTAATTCCTTTTTTGCATTTGTAATAATATTCTATCATTTCATTCTGTTCGCCCTGCATACCACTCAAGCGCTGAGATAAAAGGAGTGAGGTGGTTAAGACATTTATTTTCTGCATCCTCTTTAGGAAAGGTGGTAGGGAAAGGAGTTTCTAGTGGTCGGTGTTTCAGCTGACACTTTTGAACCATTATCAGTGAGAAGAAAGTGTGCGAGGTTACAGACCTACAAGTGTGATTTGGGGGGTAGCTTCAGATTTCTCCACAAATTTAACACTATCCTGGAGAATTGACTGTGAAGCTTTATCTTTATATACAAAGCCTCCCAGGCTTCAGCGCTACAGTCAGTTTAGCAGAACAAAACAGAATTACTTGGCCACATAACATGCCTGAGACCTCATGCCTGCGTTGTTCTCTCTGTCCTTACTGTAGGATGGAAGCAGTGTACTGTTTCCAGAGTTGAGGAGAGAGACCTCTGTGGGCCTTCCTTTCTTAATTTGCAGTCTACATGCGACTCATCCAAATACACCCAGAGTTTAACTCATTTTCTAGGTGGTCTTCACTGAAGCTGACATGCAACAATTGATGATCACAGTAACTTTCAGACAATTAAGTACAGAAGAAACAGTTTCAAAACTGTTCCATCATCCCAAAGAGCAAATTCTCCATATGTTTTGTGGTAATAAAACAGAGGTGGAAGATAATAGCATCTTTTTATTATACCCACAGCAAGAGAAGGATATGAAATGGATTGAGGGGTGGAGGGACCAGGCATGACTCTGCTCTGATCAAACTTCTCTAGGTATGTGGAGTTTGATGCTAGGACTGGGGTGAACAAGTGCGTGCCGTGTGTAGTCCTGGAAGGTTCATGCACAGTCTGCAAGATTTTATTTCTGGATGCCAGGATTATGTTAATAAGAAATAATTATATGCAGTTAAGCAAGCTTCATTTTTCCATTTTATTCTCATTTGTATTTGTCTATGTGTCTCTCTCTGTCTCTCTTCCCTCTCCCACCTCTTCTTTTCAATCTGTGGCCTCAATTTTTCCAGAACATCAGCTGTCCTTCATACACTGACTGACATTGTCTCTTCTATTGAACCTTCCAGCATCCACAGCTCAAAATGAACTGTTGGAAGTTTTCAAAACAGTCTTTCTTGGGCACTACCCTTTAACATTTGTAACTGACTTTGTGGAAAAGAAAGAGCATCTGAACCCGTTGTTATTATTTTGCTAAGAAGAGTAAGTTACATTACTAAAGCTCTTCTCTTTCTTACTTTTCAGATCAACCTCTAGAACCTCGCAGAATCCTCAACAGGCCAGTCCCCAGCTTGCCCAACATGGATGCCATTTTCAGGGAAACCTTCGAGAAGGTGCGGAGACAGTACCCTGGGCGCCTTGCTCCGGAGACCTGTGTCCGTTCAGTCCAGGCCTCTGTGCAGTACCCCTATGAAGAGGGCACTGAGAAAGAGCGGGAGCTGTTTCAGTACCTTCGGCAATCCGGGCAGGCCAAAGCCCTGCAGTATGCCTTCTTCGCTGAGAGAAGTGCGCCCAAGTGGTCAACCCCATCTGGAGCCTCCTGGAAAACAGCTACTGCTCAACCCATCTCCTCAGTTGGTGTTCTTGGTGAGCACACGGGATCCTTGATGGGATTCTCCAAATCTGCATGTCAACTGATGCCATAAACTAGGGCCCACAGGCACTGAGTTCTGTGCCGAATGTATTACTCATGTTAGCTCTGTTGATTTTCACCCACACCCATGAGCTCTTTCCATTTTAGATGAGACCCCTAGAGATGCAAACATTTCAACAGTGAGTGAAATCCTAGTGGTGTGAAGGTGTTGAGCCTAGGACTATCAGACTCCAGATTATGGGCACATTTTACTCATGCTTAACCTGCTTACTCTCTGGCTCTTTCACTCCTGCATTTCCCAGCAGAGTTTATTGTTTCTAGCATATTTCTAAGGTCTTGTCTCTCACTCTCATAGCTAGCCATTTGGAATGAATTCTATTGCTTTTTCTTACAGTAACATCTTCTAGTTTAACACCAACATCTTGTGTTGCAGAATTTCACTGCTCCCATGTGTTCTGTAGGACATTGCTGTACGTTCTTGAATCCAAATTTTTTTAAATTTGGCTTTCAAGACAAGGTTTGCTTCATAGCCCAGGCTGACCTAAAAACTCACAGCAATTGTCAAGTGCTGGGATTATAGGAATGCACCACTACACCTGCCTTGTGTCAGTCTTTTTTTAAGTGCCACATTGCCATCGAAACTTCTTACAGTAAGTGATTTTCCAGTTCCCAGCACCCTTGAATCATTCTTTTTCACTCTCTACCTACAGGCTTGGGAACCATGGGCCGAGGCATCGCCATTTCTTTTGCAAGGGTCGGGATTCCTGTGATTGCAGTGGAATCAGACCCTAAGCAGCTAGAAGCTGCACAGAAGTTAGTAACTTCGATCTTGGAGAAAGAAGCATCCAAAAGCAAGCAACAGAGTGGCCAGCATAGGTCAGGACCAAAGCCGAGGTTCAGCTCGTCTATGAAGGACCTTGCCAATGTCGATCTAGTCGTCGAAGCAGTATTTGAGGACATGAACCTGAAGAAGCGGGTCTTTGCTGAACTGTCAGCTGTGTGCAAGCCAGAAGCTTTTCTGTGCACCAACACCTCAGCCCTGGACGTGGATGAGATCGCTGCTTCTACCAATCGCCCTCAGCAGGTCATCGGCACTCACTTCTTCTCCCCAGCTCATGTCATGAAGTTGTTAGAGGTTATTCCCAGTCGACACTCGTCCCCCACTACCATTGCCACTGTTATGAACCTAGCAAAGAAGATTAAAAAGGTTGCAGTCGTTGTAGGCAACTGTTACGGTTTTGTTGGGAATCGAATGTTGAGACCTTATTCTGAGGAGGTTTATTTCTTATTGGAGGATGGCAGTAAGCCAGAGGACATAGATGAGGTACTGGAAGAGTTTGGTTTCAAAATGGGGCCCTTTCGAGTTTCTGACCTTACTGGCTTAGATGTGGGCTGGAAAGTTCGCAAGGGGCAAGGTCTTACTGGGCCCGTGCTGCCTCCAGGAACTCCTGCCCGAAAGCGAGGCAATGCAAGATACAGCCCCATTGCTGATATGCTCTGTGAACTGGGAAGATTTGGCCAGAAGACCGGTCAGGGTTGGTACAAATATGACA
>PVJX010037604.1:0-16833 GCA_004027295.1 Dolichotis patagonum
TTATACATATACTGAGTAGTTCCTGCAGAAAAATGTTAAATAATTCCAGGGGACATCTCTGCCTTGATATTGACTTTTAATGACAAATTTTAGTGTTTTTCATTAAGAGTGAGCTACTTGGACAATTTCCTCCTTCTTCACATTATTTCTGGTACAGAAAGGGCAACTTCTCACAGGGCTTGCCCCAGGCTGTTCAGCAGAAGCACAAGCCTTAGCTCTCTTTCTTTGACTTATTTCTTGTGCAGACCTGTGTTTCCCTGACCCCTCACAGGCCCTTGACTGCCTTTTACTTCTGAAATGTAGCCCTGCTACAGCTGAGGCTAACTGGTCACGAGTTCAGGACAGTCCCGCTTCCTTGCCTTTGGCTTCCCCGATGCAGTGGCACGTGAGGAATTTCTAAAATTCCTACCATAACCACACTTACTGTGGTTATGGTCTGATGCTGGGAGCGGCTGGTGAAAGAAGCCCAGTGATGACACTTGGGAGTACAGGACATTAGCTGTCTGCGTAGAGGACTTTGATCATTAGAGGAAGCAGGAGACCAGAGAGGCCAGGCAGAGAATTTTCCCTTCATCCTTTCTTCTAACAAGGACATCAAAACATAACCTGTCCTTGTGGTCTCTCTAGAGTAGTCCCAGGTATTGAGCAGCTGTGTACCTATGATGGTCTCAAATTATTTTTGCTTAGGAAGATGAAATCTTGTGCTTCTGAAACTAAAATAAAAATTTTCTTTCTGAGTCATGACTTGCAAATTTATCTCCTCTATTAGTCTAGGTTCATCACAGAAGCCAAACTACTGGGAATATTACAGAATTATTCTAGTGATATGAATCTAAATAACTGCAGTAATTGTAAAAAGAGCCTTATTTTGGCCATTTCTTCAGATTGTTTTATGTGTGGCCCCTGAACACACATGGTTAACTATGGTGAGGAAAAAAGTGTGAGCTGATACCTTTTAAGTTGGGTGCAAAGGAGCTGTAAAGGACATTTATCAACATAGATGATAGGAGGAAGGATTAAGGGAAGTAAAATTGGATGATACACTCACAAATAGATTTACAGAGCTACAAGAAAGAAATATTTTATTGTAGTCCTCATTCTTACAACTGGCATGTCAGTGTAGATGGAGTCCATAACTCTTCACCCCCTTCCACATTCTCTTTAACAGCAAGCAAGCATCTCAGCTCTCTCGGGTTTCCTACCTTCTGGGGACCAGTCGCTTTACTCCTGGTGATTTGGGGCAATAACAATCCTTCCTCTGTCAGGCTGTTTTAGTTTTCCCTTGATTTGACCCAGAAGAGTATGAAAAAAGTAGCAGACAAACTTTCTACCAAGCCATAACACACATCACGTGGAGCCCCGTAACCATGGTAGTCCTTCTTCTCTGAACCTGGTCTTTACCAGCAGGTTTTCTATCAGCTTCTGGTGTCCTGAGCTCTGACCAGCATCATCCTACAGAACAACCTAAGCTGTTGCAGCACCACCCTTTCAGGTGACATCTGCAAATCTTCCCAAACTCTTCCCACAAGCCATTTCTAAAGACTCTTAATCAAATGGTCAGGTACAGTCACAGCAACAACCTGGTGGTACCAAATTCTCTCTTAGTTACTTTTCTCTCATTGTTGAGACAAAAATACCTGATGCCCAAAATTAGGGAAGGGAAGCTTTATTTCTTACAGCTTTGGGGGTTTCACTCCATACTCAATTGGCTCCCAGAGGCAAGATGGCGGTGGTGAGAATGACAGTTCATGGGAGCCACAAACAGCAAAAGCAAATCACACAAAAAAGAGAAAGACAAGCCTTCTTCCCACCATTACACTGTATGCTGGCTCCATCCCTGGGGAGGTGTAGCACTCTTACCATCCATCTGAGTGGTAGACAGCAAACCAATCACAAATACTAGATTTAGCTACTTCTGTGATTGCATGAGACTTGGGGGGATCATTTGACATAAACCATAACAATTCTTGTGTTCTGTTTAATCTTTTTCTTTCTTACTACTATTCTTTAGTGTTTTTTTTGATATTCTGTTTATCATAGTAAACACTGTATAGTGGATATGTCTATTATCAGGTCTATTTCATATATAAAATGAAAACAGGCGGGTCTTATTCATATTTAAGTTCTTTGAGTCAGCATTCATTAAATTTTAGGGGGTAAGAGAGGAGGAGGGCCTACTGCTTGTTCTATGTTGCCAGGTGACTTTTCCCAGACCTGTGTGTAGAGTAGACTAACTACTCATTTTCCTAGATGGAACCTTATTCTGGTTATGAGTCACAGTAGAGCAGTTTATTTTTGAGTGGATATGATTCTTATTGCTTTTGTTTCTCTAATGTATCATGGAGGCATACTATTTGTAACTATTTGCATTGTCAGTTCTGATTGTGAATCTTGCTTCAAAGAGATTGGCCTTGGCTCTGAAAGAATAGCTCATTGGTCTCTCCTTTACCTGAGATCTCCCCTGGCTGTGGTTGTGATCATGCACTGCACACAGGGAAATCAGAGAGGGGAGAGTGGAGAGCATGTCTCCTTACTTAGCTGTGCTCAAACCAGCTCTCTAGTTAATTATGCAATGATCACTCCCACTGTCTGCGTTTGTTGACTTTGAGTCATGAGCTTTTCTGTGACTCCCTCTGGAAAAACCCATCTTAACCCTGGACAAATATCCTACATTTAAAGTTGGACTTGATAGTTTAAAAGGATTGAGAGAATTTTATTTGAATAAAAGCAGCATTAAAACAAATCCCAGGACAAAATTAGTCTGGACCAATTACATTTGATTACAGTTAGAGAGGTTCTACGTTTATATTGTATTGCTAATATCCCTCTAACTATGTCTATGTATTCCCAACACTGACACCTACCCTTAGGATAACTTTGGGCAAGTTACACAACTTTTATTTTCTTCAATTTTGCCTTTTATAACTCTCAATAGTGTTATTCTGAAATTAAATTAGTTGAAGTTTGTTAAAAGTGATGGGAAACATACCTAGCATAGACATGCTCTAAATTATTTTCTACCTTCCTTTATATTAATCAATTTAGGATTATAAAAACATCTTTGAGTTTTTTACTGTTATCCCACTGCTAGACTTACATCTAAAAATAAGGTCTTATGCAACACTCTTGAACTTAGAGAAAAGTCACAAGTACAGTAAAAATAATTTTCACCAGAATTATCCCAGAATTATTTTCCTTCCTGGTTTCTACAATCCAGAATACCTCAGTATGCACTTACAGCAAACAAATACACTTTCCAATATAATCAGATTACTGCCATCAAAACCAAAATGCCTATACAGACAGTTTGTATATAAAATTCTCAGATCCCATTGAAGTTTCAACAATTACTTTTCAGCTATTTTTTGTAGCATTAGCAGGTACAATTCAGACTTATGCACTGTGTTTAATGGTCATGTTTCCTTCAGTCTGGATCACTTTTCTTGGTCTTTCCATGGCTTTTGAGACCTTAGTACTTTGGAAGATAACAGAACAGTTAGTTTGGGGAATGTCGCTCAGTGGATTTGTGTGATGATTCCTTATAGGCAGACACAGGTCATGTGTCTTTGGTAACCACAATAGCCATGCTGTGCCTGTCTTTGCCTTCTCCAAAGTGGCACATCAGTTTTCGTTTGTCCCATCACTGTTGAAACACTTTTAACCCTTCAATAAGGTGATGGCTTCAATGATACCCATTTTAAATGTATTCCTTTTACTCTGTAACTGACAAGTATTTTAGAGAAAGTTTTTAATTTATACATTCATGGGAATTGACTATGGTTTACTATTTTATTCAACACTTACAAGTCCATTATTTACTTGGCATTCATATTGTCCTATGTTTGACCACTGATAGCTCCTGGAAGCTGATTCCTCTTTTGTATTAACTCCACCTCTTTGCTTCAGGAAGATGTCCTTGTTTTCTAATACCAAATGTTTCAGGTGCATCTGAACTTCACTGCCCCAGTCTTGGAACCAAGCATTTCTACCTTAGGATCCTTAGGTATATGGATAATGGTATAAAATCAAGTTCTGAGGCTCACTACTTTTACTGCTTTGGGGGATCTTCACTGGCACTAGCTCTTCTAAGTGGCCAGAGCTAAGGAACATGTGTGCTATGCACATATAAACATGTGCACACTTCTGTGTACTTCTATTTCTGCTTTATGTATTGAAAGCTAATAGCTCACTGATAGCCCTGATTCCAGACGAATGCTACTAGGTTCAACATATTATTACTTTTCACATATTGGGTCCTTTTCTGAAGCTGACAACTTTGCAAGTTTTCATATATTTACTTCCTCATTCTCCCGTCACCCACCCTCCTGCTGTGCATGGAACCCTTATCCTGCGTGTCTCTGGCACCTCTCTCTCTGCCTCACCTTCCTCTACTGATGCTTCAATCCTTGCACTTCCCTGCTTCATTGCATATAAGTCCTCTTCACCTACCCTGAGACTCACTTTAGTACAGTTTGTTCTTGTCAGTTTTGGAGTTTAGTTCTCTTCTCTAGGCCTCTGTCCTCTGCTCCTATGGTGGTACACTCACCTCACTCTAACTCACCTGCTGCCAGAGCTTTGGTGCTGGTTGTCCAGGAAGGGGAAAGCACAAGAGAAACAGGAGCTCTGGAGAAGAAAAACTGCAGGAGGAGTTTGTCAGCAAACAAAATGTTAATGACGAATGCCATGCACATCCCATAACCTGCAGTCATATCTCCTCCTTAAGTGATAATTAACACTCTGGTCTTCACAAAGTTCAGAGCCTATAGCCAGTTAGAAACACTCATGAATCTGCAAAGTTTCACATTGAGCTTTATTTTTCTCTTCTTTTCGATACCTGGCCATTTCCCTTTTGCTAGATGTAAATCTAGAAATGTCCCCCCAAAGTGTCTTGTGTTCGTTCAGGGCTTTTGGAAGGTTATGGATGCAGTGGCACTGTTACCCACTGTGAATCAACCCACAGAGGAGTTCATAGCTGGCTTATGGGGCCTGCTGGGCAAAGGCGGGTCGCTGGGCTGTGACCTGGAAGGCTGCATTCTTGACCTGGGCTCCTCCCTGCCCTCTCTGCTTTTTGGCTGTTGTGGGTTGTGCAGGTTTTCTTCCACGATGCCCCTCTGCCATTCTGCATCTGCCTGGAGACTCCTAACCATGTACTGAGTCCTGTGAACCATGAGCCAAAGAATCCTCTCCTCCTTGAAGCTGCCAGTGCCTGATTCTAGATTCCAGGGACAGCAAGTCACTACTACATCTTTCCCTTTCATTTTGTATTTATCCATGCATTTAAACATTTTAGTTAGAGTGTATCTAGCTTGTGTGTTTCTAAGGAGAAAAATATTTCCTCGTATTGTAGCCAACCATGTGGCCAGAAGTCCTCTGATACAATCTTAAAACATTTTTTTTTCTGTCAGACTTTGTGCTCTCTTTCTGAACCATATCAATCAAAGGAGAGAAATAGAAAGTGACAGATGTTTCTACTTAGTATTTAGTTATAAACATGTTTCCAGCAGGTACTATATTTAGTGCAGTTATCATAAAAATAACTTAGCTTGAAGCCTGTTCTCTTAAAATGTGACAATGCCATGTATTATATTAGTGATGTGCCTTTTATTTGTAGCATATAAATTAGTATAGAATAATATTGTGAAGTACTGAAATGACAAGAGGGGCCTCACTTCCTCACTCAGATGTTTACCCAACCAGATACAGTAATCCCAGGCAAAGGTACCAGACAGTAGAGAGAGAGGTATTGGATTTTTGGTGCTGAAGTTTCAAAATCTGGGATGTAAAATTAAGGAGGAAAAGAAACACTTGTATTCTATGGTTGTGTTTACTCTTCCTCACAGAAAGGAGACGTATCTCTTTGTGATGAGAGTTTTGAAAGACAATGACCCCTGAAATGGTTACTGAGTCTGTGGGAATTCACCCTCTGTATGAGTGAGGGTCACCCCTCACTAGTGTGGGCCATACGGAGGCCAACTTAGGTCCTGCAGAGCCTCCTCTGAGGGGACCACACACTTCATCCCTACCTCTTTCAGCAGTGGAGGTATCTGTGAACTGGCCTTCACGTTCCACTGCGGCAGTGGTAAAATGTTCCTGCATGTGGTTGTTGAGATCCTCAGGTCTCAGGATGTACTGGACACCCAGTGGATGACTTCATTACTGGAAAATGTTCACACTTTGGTTGTAACTTTGTTTTCTCCTTATGTAAATGGTTTGTATATGATGACAATTTATCAACAGATACAGTAGAGTTACTCTAACAGATACTCTAACAAACTCAGCATATTGCAGTGATTTTCAGACATATGAAATTGTGTCTTGTTCTAACAGGATTGTTATTTGTTCTTTTTCTGGAAGAACATGATAATTGTAGATCTTTTTCTATAACATCTAAATCAGAATATTTTTCTGTTTTTCACACTGATTTTTAGATTGATGGGTATGTCAAAGTAAAATAAAATACAGAAAATCTATTTAGTGCTAGTGTGGCTCATTTGATATTTTGCTTTTAGTTTATATTATTGCCATCTTTTTACTGTTAGATGTAAGTATAAATTTATAAGTACCTTATGATGATGAGTCATTATGTAATAATCAATATGCATTTACCATTAATAATGTACAAAGCTCATATGCACTAAAGCAAATTAAGAATTGTAAAGTGATGATTAGTCAGTTCTAGTATAGAAGTTGTTTATTTTTAATATAGATAATTTTGCCAATATGTTACTGGAACACCAGGGTTGTGTCCCACTGTGGTGAAGATTGAAGCCGCAGACTAGGAGGAGGGCACAAGCACGTTTATTTAAAGGCAAGGGAATAAAAGATACAAAGGCAAGGAAGTAGAGTTCCTCCTTATCAGGTTGGGGTTCTGGGTAGGATCCCCATGAGGAATCTTTGTCTAGAGGATTTGAAGGGGTTCACAAGGGCGCTTGGGCTGCTGTGTAACCAACATTATCTCCATCACATAGGAGATGACGTCCTTTCCAAGTCCAATGTACGCAGTGTTCACCCAGTGGCCCTGTGGGAACCGGTTACGAGTGAACAGTTAACTTGGTGACAGTGGAGCAGCTTGACATGCTTCCTCTTTTACAAGCTACCAGCTCTTTAAAGAATCCTCCGCATTATTGACAGATATTATGGCTTTGGTATCCTCTGACCTTAAATGCAGAATTTCAGACCTTGAAGTGCAAACTGCTAATTTTGTAAGATCTTCTGTGATTTATATGCACATCAGTGTCAGAGAAGCATCAGTTTTGAATAATGTAATTAGAAGAATTTCATAAAAATTACTATTACAGTTTATATCTGGATGTCCCTCAGCGACTTATGTGCTCTTGGTGGAGCTCTGGGGAGGGGATTGGATCATGGGGCATGATCATCATCAGTGGGTTGATCCACTGATGAGTTTGTGATATTGGGAGGTGAAGCCTGTTTCAGGAGGTGGGGCCCTGGGGGCGTGGCCTGGAAAGGTTTCTCTCCCTCCTTCTTTCCTTGATTTCTCTCCCTCTCTCTCTCTCTCTCTTTCTCTCTCTCTGTCTCCAGTCACCATGCCATGAATGCTTTCTCCTGTGCTGTGCCCCTCTTCATGCTGCCTGGCCTCAGAGCCAGCTAATTATAGACTGAAACTTATACAAACTGTGAACCAAAATAAAACTTTCTTTCTTAAAACTATATGTATTGTGACTCAGCAGTGAGAGAAGTAATTAAGACAATGACACATACTTCATCCATGTAAAAGTTTACAGTTGGCATTAAACAATAAGAATAGTAAAGAAGTGTGATGCTGGTGGGATATTTTTATATCAAGAATTTAAAGACCTGAGGTTTTTTTTTAAACTTATTTGACTCCCATTGCGATATTGTAATAAATTCCTGATAAAAATTTTAATAAGGGCCATAATGTTACTTTGTCATCAAGGTGCATTGTTGTGAGTATATAATACCTGTGATTATTTTTTAGAATGTTACTATTGATGAATTATTAATTTTAACTTTATGGGTAATGGAGAATGATGAGTGCTTTAAATCATTGTTAAGCAATGAGTTATATTATACAAAACATATTCAAAAGGAAATATATCAAATAATTAAAATATTGAATTTTTAAGTTTTTGTATCAGGAACTGAACTCATGACCTTGCATTTTCCAGGCAGGTGCTGTGCCACTGAACTATATCCCCAGCTCAATTTTTAAATATTTTTTGAGTATTACAAAACAATCATCAAAATTTTCTATGTTGACTGTTTTTGGTGTACAAAGTCTAAAATATAACAACAGTAATAAAATTCTATATGAACTACAATGAAAACACCAATAGAACTCTACAGAAAAATAACCTGTACTTCAACTGTTACACCTAAGGCAGTCTGCATACCTGACAAAAGCACTTTCCATACACATCTATTGTTTACATTGGCAGTACATGTGCTTTGCTTTTGTGGCCTTTTTATAGGACATATTCAACATCTTGCTGGTCTTGCTGTTTTGTCAGAGGGCTCTTAATATATTATAAAATTTGTAGTTAACAGGAATATAAAGTATCAATAAAATAAAGTGTTAAATTCTTAATGTGTATTGTATGTTTAGAATAAACATCAATCTGGGTATATAGATCAGTGGCACAAGCACCTGCCTGGCAAGCATAAGGTCCTGAGTTCGATTCCTGGTATAAAAAAATAGAATAAACATCAACATTTCACACCAGTTGTGTACATGTTTACAAAACCTAGAAGATAACATGAGAAATAAATACCTATGTGAGCTACAACATAAATTTAATAAAGTCTACAGCAGATATAAGTTTTGTTTCAAACATTTCATTTGGAATTTCTGCTTTGTTCCTGTATAGAGTTCCTACTCCTGTCAACTTGTGCTCTGTTAGGAAAGGCAACATCAACTGGAAACTGGTAAACCAATTGTTAAATGTCACATTCCAATTAGTTTGGGCAATTGGAGCAACAAATCTGTTCACAACATCATTTGGTTTATTTCTATACAAATAAGGTTGAGTATATTTCTAAATTGAAAGCAAAATAAGTCTTCACATCTACAAGAGTATACATTTTTATGCCATATTTTGAAGGATTTTCTTTTTGCATATACTGCCTGAAACTACAGCATCCATGAAATGCTGCAAGATGTTCATCAATAGTCAAATATTCAGATAGTGTGTAAGTTGTTTGACAATTACAAATTTCTCAAACAATGAGCAGCTAGCAGCCAGATTATCAGTTTTTTTTTCTTTGTTGGTGGGTGGTTTTGTCATCAAACCTCAGGTAAGTTTGAAAGAAACCAAATATCTTCAGAATCATGTTATTTTACAAACCGTAAGCCCACATCCATTACAATTTCAGAAGTCTTTTACATTCCTGTGATTGCAATGAGAAAGCCTTGCTGAACACAGCAGTGCTATGAATGCTTTCAATTTAACTAATGAGGATGGTTATTGGTGTATAAAGAACATTTTACTTGTATTTCAGCATTTGGGTATTTCACTGTGTCTTATAGCATTTTGTCTATTAAAATAATTTCCAGTATTGAATGGCAGTGCTGACATTTTGTCCAGTAGGTTTCTTCCTTGCCAAGATCTTCACTATATTTTTGGACTCAGTTCTAACATTGGATCATTCTATTTGAATGAGTGACCATTTTCTACTGTTTTGACTAGTCAAATGTATACTTTCATTGCTGTTTCCTTCATTCTGTGAATCAAGAAGGTCTGCCTTCCTTGTGTCTATGTCAGTCCATTCTTGCTCCATTTCACTGTCATAGGAATTCCAGCGTACATGGTCAATGTCAAAGTCATTATCATCTTCATTATCCAAGCACAAGTAATCTGATGATTCACTTTCAACCTCAAAAATGTGCAAATATGCTTTTTTATGTGTAATTGTTCTGAATTTGGTTCCTTCTACAAGAAAAATCAAAACTTTAAAACATCAGATCCTAAATGCATAGAAATCTAACAGTGAGTTTTTCATGGGTAAAACTCACTTGTTGCTGACTGGGAGCTCCTGTACACACCTTGCCATTTACCTGCCAAGTGGGTGAATGCACAGATGGGCATTTGCTTTTCGAGGCTCAGCTGCACACCACATTCTATTATGGTAAAGTGCATGTTTGCATAACAGAATGGTAGTGTAGGTGTATTTTACCCCACTGTGATGCGCAGGTAAACATACACAAAACCCATTAGCTGGAACATCATATGGTTAAAAGTCTCAGTTTGATGCTTTTGCACATAGGCACACACCTTGCTGTTCATTACACCAAATGGACGAACACAAAGTTTGCTTCTTGTGTCCCCTAGGTGCAGCTACTGCGACACATAGCCAGCTCCTACTATGCTAAAGTAAAAATATACAGTAGAAAAGTATGGGATGGGTTGTTATAACCTACTGTTATGCCACACTTTTAATATTTCTAAATACTTTTGCAGTTTTCAGAATCTGTATGACATTTATGAAATCAATTCTCATTGGAAAATTTTACTTGTTAAAACTATGAATTATTAAAAAAAAAGAAAAGTGTCCTGTCTAATTATGTTGTCTGTAGAAGTGGAGATAATCACAACAGGTTAGCATCTAAACTTCCATGAAGAATTTTTTCCATGAAAGCAAGAGTTTATTATACCCTTATAAGTTGGTTCCTCATGCTCCATTTTCTTTTGGATTAAATCCATTTATTTGAGTTGTGTTATTTTGTGTCAAATTAGTTTATCGTTGCAGAATCAATAATACAGTCTCTTAAAAACCTATTCACTGGAGGAAGGAATATTATTTTTTAAAACCTTTAGATGGAGTAAGCAAAAGCATTATCAGCAGCACTAGAAAACTACTTGATGATAATTAGCAAAAGAAGATTCTTTGATATGGCCCAGGAAGGATTAGACTTCCCTTGTGATTTCCCAGTGACTGAGAGGATGGGAGTTTTATACTCTACCCAATAGAGTGTCATTCAGCAGTTTACATGGGGCTGCCTGCATTCTATTATTTCGGAAATGTTATTGCTATAGCTTGTTAGATACTCACTCTGCCTGTTGTGATATTTTGCCTCTCTGCAATTAGCACTTATAAAACTCAATTTTTCTGGAATCAAGTACATGCAAAAATATTCTGGGTAATGTCTGCCACCATTTAGATTTCTGTAATATGGTGTGTGTGTGTGTGTGTGTGTGTGTGTGTGTGTGTGTGTGTTGAGGGACTTCATTTCTGAGGTACCAGCTAATTTTTTTTTTTACAGGTGCTTTTGGAAATCATGCAGGGCATTTTAATGTCAACATACACATTTTTAAAAAGAGCATGCATATAGCCTTTCTTGGGATCACTAAGAAAAATGCACAAAGTGAGGGCCTTTTAAAAAACCTTAATAAGTGGAGTAGAGATTTATCTTGGGGGAACTTACCTCTCTGGAACGCAGGGATATCCATCCATTGGTCAATCTCACTCACATAAGGCAAACTTCATTACTCGCTGTGAACAAGAAAAAGGTTACCTGACCCAACTGGTGAGTATTAGCTTTTTTTGTTCTGCTGTGAAAAAATTGCTTTGCCACTTAGGTCAGCATCATGATGTAAATCTTAATGAAAGTTTCCGAGATGTGAGAATGAATCAGGCTGTTTGACCACCGTGGTGCTCTCTTAATCTGCCTTTTTCTTGCTTTATTTCCTTTGGCCTGGTTTCAGAGCACTGATCTCAATGCAGACCACTTGCAGAGAAATCGCCAAGTCCAGCCTGATGCCCTGGCTCTCATGGCACCCAGGGGTGAGGACAGTGGAGATCCATGGGCTAGTTTTCTTCCATTGGGGAATTAAAAAGGAAAAAGTCAAATTCTCCTTTGAATTCATTTTGGGATTTAAAAAAAAAACTCTGCATCTGATGTCTTTACTGAAAAATGAATAATGTAATCAGATGTTTTACTCTATAAAACAAAAGTTATGTGGATTATCTTTACTGATTAGTATGGGACACAACACTCTTTAATTTGACTGTGGAATCCTTATGATCTTTGTAGGTATAGCTATTGAGTTAGACTATGCTTTTCATTATAAAATGATTTATTTCAAATTGTATTAGGACATTCAAGTAATCTAAGTAAAATTCAAACAAATATGGAGAAGTGCATTGGCTGTCATCATTTATTTATTCTCTCAGTCAATCAGATAGACATTGGAGAACTACTTATTGGTATGGATATGCCAAATTCATCTCTTGGACATTATGATGAACAAGACAGATAAGATCCTTAACCTCATGACTATTATGTGACAGTAGGGGAGAGAGAAAATAAACAAACAAGATAATTTTACATAATGGCAAATGCCATGAAGAAATGAAACAAGGTTTATAGAGAACTGATTTATTGGGGGAGATCTATGATGTAAATGGATGGCTTGGGAAAGCTTCGTGTGGAGTGGGGCATAGTTGATTGACAAGTGAATGACAAAAGTAATCATCCCCAGAATTATATTGGAACAGAGAGTTCTGGGCAAAACCTACAGCAAGTATAAAGGCTTTAAACTAAGAATAAACTCTTAGGAGAAACAATGGGCTTGTAACCCAGAAGACAGCGCAAAAGTCCTATGAGATGAAGTTGGAAAGTGGGTTATACAGGTAGGAGTGGGTTACTTAGGTAAGAGGCAATTTTGGAGAGTAGATTATGGTACGTAAGGTCTTCTAGGTTCATAAAAAGGAGGTGGATTTTATTTGAACAGTAATAGAAAATCAATATAGAAAATGTGGCTATAATGTGACATGTCTACTTAACATTTTTTGAGGACCACTTTGGAAGGATTGTAAAAATCAAAGAGTAGGAAAACGATGTTAGAAACCTAGGTGAGAGATGATAACGGTTCTACTTAACAGTGGAGATAAAAAATAGGGACTAATTGTGAATATAGTTTGAGTTGAGTAACAGGAGGTGATGAAAGATTGACTCTAAGTGATGAAAATAAAAAAGGAATAAAATTTGTTGGCTTGAGTTTTTGAATAGATATGCCATCATTTATTGATCTAGAAAGACTAGGAAGGGAGGGCGTCCTGGGACGTTCAGGGGTTTGAGAGACCAGTTATATGTCCAGTGAAGGGATCAAGCAGACAAGTGGATACAAATACAACTTTAGAGAATGGAGGAGAGTTAGAGTTGGGGACAGTTGTTTTGGAATTATCTTCACACTACTTTCATCTCATGAATATAGTGTTGGTTATACTAGGGAAGCTATGATAAGAAAACCTAGAAATGAGGCAAAGGCACAGGAAGACCAAGGCTGAGGGGGTGCTGCACTCACTGGCAAACTCTTTGCTTGATGACTTAAGATGTATTTTGGGGGAATGTGTACGAGCATTGCTTTGCTGATGTTTTTGTCCAGTGGAGAAAAAAGGGGAAGAATTGATCTGCTGGTCCACTTTCCTTCTGTATTTTCTT
The DNA here is from genome assembly GCA_004027295.1 of Dolichotis patagonum. NCBI lineage: Eukaryota > Metazoa > Chordata > Mammalia > Rodentia > Caviidae > Dolichotis > Dolichotis patagonum. The sequence goes on from PVJX010037604.1 coordinate 13,424, forward strand.
GGTCAAAGTAGTTCCATAGAGTATAACTCTCTCCCTTGAGGTGTTAAATCTTCTAACAGGAATCCACTCAGAAGTTAGAGTCCCAGTGATCCAGTTCAGCCCGTGGATAGCAATGAGTTGGCCTTCTGCGAGGATTTCTTAGGTCTATGGTGACGGCACCTGCACTAGCGGAGACCTAGCTCCTCCATACCACGAGGTCTGTGCACACTCTTCTTTAGACTACTGTAGCTGGAAAGCAGGGCAAGCAGCCAAACGTAGTGGACAGTGCACAGGCTGAGTAGAGGGCTGGTGGTATTTGCCATGGCACCTCTTAGTTCACACACAGAGCTTTCACCGCCATGGGACTGCATTGAGAAAAAGGGGCTGATTAGGGTTACATGAGTCCACAGCAGTGGAGTTCTCATGTGAGAGAGCTGGTGGCCTTATAAAAAGAGGAAGAGACAGCAGAGGTGTGGCTAGAAAACAAATTTCTGGGTTAGTAGGAGAAAATCTGGAGACTATGTTGCTCTAAAAGCCAAGGAATTTTTAAGTAGGAGGGAGTAGCGGACTGTGTGGGAGGTAGTCGTGCGGTCAGCTCGGATTGGAACTTCCAGCCTATTGGTGGTGTGGGAGTAGTGGAATCAGTGGGAAGAGATACTTACAGGGAGTTATTACAAAACTGTATGTTAAGAAGAGCAGCAATGACTGCTGGCAACCTTTCAGAACTTGTTATAAAGGAAGAAAGTGAACAGGAAGCATCAGAAGAGTAGTGAGAGGGCAAAGAATATTATTTTTAAGGTATGAAAGACTCAGAAGTATGTGCATTCTGATGCTGGAAACTGATGATCAGAAGGCTGGGAGTCGCTGAGTAGTTTATATAGAGGTGAGAGCAGATGGGGTCCAGAGTACAAGGGAAGATGCGGGTCTTGTGTATGGGATAGGGTGTGACTTCATGTAATTTCATTACGGAGGAAGAGACAACAGTGGTCCAGATACAAGGATCTGTCCTTGGTGATGTGAAGAAAATGCAGCTACTATAAAGATCTATCTTAATGAAATACAGGCAAGAATGTGCCATAAAAGAAATGGAATAAGGGTAGAATTAAGGAGAGAAGAAAGGTGAGTCACTTTAGAGTGGAGGAGAACAAAATACAAGGCAAGTAGGATATTTAAGATATACTTAAAGCTTCTGTGCACTGCGTAATTATGTGTTTATAGTAAGGACAGTCACTACTGTTTTATGTTTTCTCCAGTCCTAATTAATTGCACGAGAAGCATGCAGATACATGGATTAATAGGGCTCTGTGTACACTGTAGGCATCACAGAGGAGGTGTGTCAAGGGGGTTGGGGAATTTCTAAAGGAGATGTACACATAAGCCACAAATGTTACAGAAAGAAATTCAGACATCAGGAGCAGAAATTTTAGGGTAAATGCACTGGAAGCCTTGAGTTCAGTCAAGTAAAACCTTCTGACATATCAGTGTATCACCACTTGTCTAGAACAGTACTCAGATGACCAGTTGATGTCACCATTTTAAAAAATAGAAAAGTTCATCTTGGATCTTGATCATATAACATACATCCACATAGAGAGGCAGTTAAGAGGAGAAATGACAAGGTAAAACAAATGGTTTAAATTAATTTATACCATATTTAAGTTTAGAATAGCATCAGGTAAGTGGATGGCTTAGGAGTACAGATAGAATTTTAAGACATCAGCTAAAACCCCATTTAAAGGTGAAGATGGAGATATCTAGAGCTTGTGTGCTGTACTTGTAGCCATGCAGAGACTCATTGTTTCAGAGCTGCAGTGAATGTTCTGCACCCTAAAACCCTGAGCAGACTACTAATATAGCCATGTCTCTACCAGGACTTGACTTCCTCCTTTCGGTGGGTGTTCTGATCAGCAGGGCAGCTCTCATCCATGTCACACAGGGATGCAGGCTTCTTTCATCTGTGTCTTCATCATTGCCTGTGACCTCACTGCCACTTGCATTTATCAGGGAGGAACAGCACTGGATGTTTGTATGAGCCAGGCCTGCTAAGTGGTGCACACCATTTCTGCTCACATCCTGCTAATAATAAGGAATGTAGCCTTGCTAATGTGCATGAAAGGCCAGAAGAAACTTTGGTGAATAGATTGTTATCTCCACCATTGTTAGCCCTTGAACCACCAAAAGTACCTGTGTACTTCTTCATTTTCACAAGTGAACACACTGTTCACTGTGTAGAGGAAAATAGCTCAGGGTTTTGTCTAGTTATATCATCATGCTCAAGGTTTAAGATCTCTGGGTGTCTTCTTCTTCATGTAATTGAAATATAGTTTCTTGTGGTGCATAGGCCAGTGAACAAAAGATAGATTATCTACCTTTCCTCAACCACAATTCCAAGGGTGGGACAGGGACCATCTGTTCACAGTGAGGACTCAGACATACAAATCCAAGAGGACATCAGTTGTGGCTGGCTAGGATGGTAGAACTCTACTCAGCAGGAAACTGGAAGATCATTGAGCTGGCAGTGGAGATATTGTTGATTAGACCCCAACTCTGCTTTTGCAAAGGAATTCTCACATCCAGGGTTCTCCCCAGCCCTCTGACTCTATCTGGAAGATAGTATGTTTAATGATAATACATGGTGGTGATAGAGACAGGCTTGGGAAGCTATGGTCATCAGTATCAGAGTAAGTGTTGTACACCTTTCACAGTCTGCTTCATAGCATAATTAAATATATATAATGTAATATAAATGTATATATGCATTGTGGTTTAAATATTGTGTCAACTTGAGAAGTCTAGAAGTTTAACTAAGTGACTCAGCAGCTCTACATCCTGAGGTGTAGAAAACAAGCAGTTAACATTCTAGGATATTGTTAATTGTGTCAATCTGAGGTCAGAACTTTAAGTGATTCAGCAGGGGGCCAGGGTCCCTAGTTCGTAACATCCTCAGCCTGTGCAAGAAGAGGGCAGGGAGATGGTGTGAGTGCTACATCCACCCCAGGCAGCAGCCTGCTTACAATAAAAGGCCAAAGAGGAGAGACTGATTGCTGCTTCTTTGGAGGAGCTCCAATCTTCGCCTTCAGCTTGGACTTCATCTCTTGGATTCTGGCTCAGACTGTTCAGCTTCTGACTGGGACTCTTCAGCCTTCATCATAGACTCTTCAGCCTTACATAACAGATTCTTGAGTGTTCCATCATAGATCTACTGGCCTCCTGATATGGACTTGCACGGAAAACTGCAGTGAGCTCCAGTCCTTGGGCTGGACCTTTCAACCTCTAGCATGCAGACACCGTCTGCACGCTCCCTTAGTCAACTTTGTGGCTGACAATTGTAAGCCAATCTTGTAATTCCTTTTACAGTTGTATATCTTGTGTTATATCTGTTTATCTAGTAAATCATGAGTGATACAATATATAATAAAATATTATTCAGG
>PVJX010037605.1:0-16843 GCA_004027295.1 Dolichotis patagonum
AGGTGAGGAGCAAACTGCTCGTGTTCCCAGGCTTAGCTGAGCACCCAGCACCTTCTGAGCACCCACAAATCCCTGCGCCACTGCCACCTGCGGGAACGCTGTGCCCTGGCAGAGCAGCTTCGGGATCCTTTCGGCCCCCGAAGCTGGACTTCGCTAAGAACTCTGGGTAAAACGAGTCCGGAAAGCACAGATCTGATCCCAGCCTCTGGAGAGTGAGCAGGGGCCAAGGTCACGCAGCCCATGGCTCTGGAGTCCCCGAAGGAAGGCTCTGAGTGCATTTCCTGGCCTCCGCACAAAACCTTCACCCCTGAGCCTCGAGCTCGGGCTCCGCCTTCTCAAGGCCTCAGGCCTGGTGTGCCATGCGCTTCATTCCCAACCGCGTCCTGGGGCTTCTCCAGGGCACGTGGGGCTGCCCAGGACCTTCTGGTGGGGACACAGCGTTCAGTCACCAGCACACCTCAGACGGGGCGGAGCAGCACCCCAAGGTCGTCCAGGAAGGACTGTGGTCCCCCCTGCACGTGGAGCCAGGCCTTCCTCCTGCTGATGAGAGGCAGACGCTGGAAGAGCCCGGGCGCCCGTCACTGAGGCCCAGACCATGTCTCAGGCTGCTAAACCGCCTGTGACAAGCTATGGACATTGGCGGGTGCAACCGGGCTTCCGAGGATGCTACAGTTCCCATGTGGGGACTGCATCCGGTCTGGGCGGCGGGGCTCCGGAAGGGAAGGGCAGCGCGCAGCGCCCTGGGGGTGGCAGCCTCTTCCTGCGCCCCGCGCCAGGTTCCCAGCCCGCCTTTGCTCCAGGGCGGCCGGCTGTGCCCCGTCACGTGATACCCGGTCCGGCGTTCAGACGGGCAGTCTAGACGCCCTCGCTCTCTTTTGTTTGAAAGGGGCAGGGGCAGGGAAGGGCCCGGAAAGGGGGTGGTAGCAGGTGGGGGGAGACTGGCTCCCGAGGAGGCAGCCCCTCACCCTCTGCCAGCCGCCCAGCAAGCGACCGTCACCATCGGAACACACACCGATGTATGACACCACTGTGGCCACCCCCGACGGAGACCAGTTCTGAAACCCAATGCGGGTTACGCCCACTCGGGCCCGGGCACCCAGAGCCGCATAGCTGACACCGTCTAAATAAAACCCCACATCCTGTGCCAATAAGTCTGGGGCAGGCTGCCAGCGGAACCAGAGGCCCAGAGGCAGCCTGGCCAGGTCCGAGTCAGAGAAAACCCTGTGGGGAGAGGCGGCCGCGCCCCGCTGTACCAGCCTCCGCTTGGCCGGGGTACCCTGATGTCTGCGTGCTTTGAAAGGGATAGAGGAGCCAGGTGCCTCGGCGCAGGGCTACAGGGCCAGCTGCTCGGGAGGCCGAGACCGAGGATCACAAGTGTGACACCGGCCCGGGGAACTTAACCAAAGACCTGTCTCCAGTGCCAAACAGATCAGAAGGGCTGGAGATACAGTGCAGCAGTCCCCGAGTTCAGTCCTTGTTACTATTAAGAGAGAGAGAGGGGAGAAAGATGAGGAATGGCCCCAAGGGCAGAGAAGAGTCTTCAGTTCGGTGCTCGGGTTCCAGCCTTGGTTCTTAATGAGGAAACGCTGTGCCTGACCGAGCGTCAGTCGCCACATCTGTGAAATGGGCCGTGGACCATCAACATCGTCCGCAGGAGAACAGAGAAGGATCATGGGTGATTGTCCCCGTCCCCAGCCCCTGGGTGCTGGTGAGTCCACAGCGGGTCCCCCTGAATTCACCGTGCCTGGGCCTCCTCGTATGCCAGCCCAGGGCTTCTCACTGCCCCAGGCTGGCAACCTTTGGAGCTATTTTTGGTTGTCACACTGGGGAAGTGGGAGAGGGTGCTACTGGCAGCCGGGAGAGGGGGCCACCACAGGATGCTACCCCGAAAACATTCATTCCTCAAGGAATCCCTCAAGTCCCCACTCGAGGGCCGTCATGCCCAGGGTGGGGAGCCCTGACTGAACCCAGTCTTGGCCCCCGAGAGCCTGTTGCCCAGCCTGGTGCTGGCATGAGGCTGCTTGGAAAACGGTCACTGTGATGCTCACATAAACACAGATTCAGGGTCAGCAGTGCATTCACAGAGGCCGTCATGCGTGGCCGAACTGCAGTTAGAAAGAAGAGTGTCCCCAGAGAGTGATGTGGCCCTGGGGACGGTGCAGGGGACCACAGTGAGAGCTGCACCCAGGAGGACCCAGCTGTGCCCCAGCCGCCTGATGTGTGACATCACCCATCACTTGTCCTCTCTGAACTACACGTCCCCACCGGAAGCCCCCTTACAGCTCCACCATGCTCAGGAGAACTTGGGCAGTGTGGGGCACACACCCCGCCAGGCCTGGCCCCTGGGGTCAGCAGGGCTGGAGTCTGTTTCTCAGGGATGGAGTTTTCATGCTGAGTCCAGGAAAAACGGTGGCCAAGGAGAGACCAGGAGTCAGTCAGGGCATGCGGGCCCCCTGCCGTGGGTCTGGGGCTCTGGGGTGCAGGGCCGTGGTCAGCGACCGGGCTTCGAAGACGTGTGTGACCTGCAGAGTTTTAGAAGCACTGGGGGTACCAGGGAGCCCTGCAGGGGTGTAGAACCGGGCAGCGTAGCAGAGTCCAGTGGATGCCATCAGCAGCCCAAGCAGGGAGGGCAGGAAGGGGGGTCCAGGAAGGGGTGAGGGTGGTTGGGCTGGGTAGAGCAGGGGACAGGTTCAAAGTTACGGTGAAGGCAGAGGTGGCGGAGATCCGGTGTAGCCAGCAGGCCTCTGGGCGCTCACAGTGAGGGTCAGATGATGCAGTGAGACCCAGAATTAGAGGTGGGGTGGGGTCAGAGGGAGCTGGAGTCCAGTGTGGGGGTCGGGTCCAGACCCAGGGTCTAATTTGTCCAGGCCCCAGGAGACAGAGGCTCCCTCGGGAGTGGTGGGGACGCCTGTGGGGTTGCAGTGAGCTGCGGAAAGCAGGAGGGTCCAGAAGGAAAATTCCGTGAGGGAACCCAGATGCCTTGGTTTGTCTGCAAGTGTCCTGGTCCAGTCCCTCCTGGGTTTCTCGTCTTTCCCCCTGAATATTTCATCATTGCTGTTTAGGTCAGAGACGCCCCATGACTGTGTTTGGGGAAGAGTTGGCCCAAAACATTGGTTTGCCTGATGGGCGGGCAGAGCCTTCCAGGGACCAGAGGGTGCGGCCTCCTGAGGCCGGGCTGGGCTCGCAGCAAAGGTGTGGTCATCCATGGTGATGTCTGCCTGCCTCAGTGGCCAGCAGGGAGCAGCAGTCTGTGTGTGCAGGGGAAATCACAGACACACGCAGTGACTCCGTCTTCGGACTGCATCCCAGCCCCTCCGGCCCTAGGGTCGGTCGGTCTGTCCAGCATCCAGGCTGAGTCAGCTGCTGGCCTGGAGCACTCCGGCTTAGCCCGAGGCTCTGGAGACCATGGTGAAGAAGGAAATCCGCCGCCACCAAGCCCCTCGAATGAAGAGGTCTCTGTTCTGTGTCCTGAGCTGCGTCCTCCTCGTGGGTGGGCGTCTTCCAGAACAGGCACCGCCACGTCAGGACACCAAGGCTCTGCCTGGACAGAGGAGCGGGGAGGAGGAGGAGCCCTTTAAAACCCGTCATTAAGGGTGAGCGAGTGGGAAGCAAACACAAGGATGGGGAACACCTGGGGCTCCATCTCGTCCTGTGGCCCTCCCCGCCCTCCCCAGGGCTTCTCAGTGGGTTCCCTGAGCCCCGGGCAGTTTTGTTTGCTTGGGTTGTTTAGCAGTACTCCAGGTTTTATTTATGTATCTTTTTAGGCCTGGGTGTTGAGCCCAGGGCCCCGTACCCGGTAGGCAGGCGCCTTACCACTAAGCTTCATCCGCAGCCCAGGACTGAGCCAGGGTCCTTTGCACTGAGCCATATACCCCAAGCCCTGTTTTTTACTTTTTATTTTGAGACAGGGGCTTCACTGAGTTGCCCAGGGTAAGTTCAAACTGGGGATTCTCCTGCCTCAGCATTCGGGAGTGCTGGGGTGGCAGGTGTGTGCCCCGGAGCCCGTGCACACCCTTCTTCCATCCTCACCTTGGTGTGCAGGGCACACACCTGCCCTGTGGGTTGGGGCAACCACCTGGCAGGCTCAGGCTCGGGCGCAGAAGTCCAGGAGGGGAGTGAGCCTGACCTGGGCCTCGGCACACAGAGGGCAGCAGGTCTCCTGCCTGGTGGGGTGCTGTTCCTCTGTCCTGTCTGGGGTAGTAAAGGGTGTTTGGGGGTCACCCTTGCAGCCACCACTCCTCCAGTACTCTCAGAATGACCTTCCCCCCCTTTTTTTACAGTGACCTTTTGTGCAGTGGTGAGCTAGGGCCCCACCTGCAAAACGCAAATTTGGAGGCAACAGCAGAGTTACGCGCACACCCCCGTGGCGTTTCAGCTTAACCCACACGTGCCCCACACGCCCCATCTCGAAGTCCACGGTGTCACAGCACAATCCCCGCTGCCAGATGTTAGGAACATCTCAGACAGTGGGCTCCGAACAAGTGGGGCGAGGGTGTCATCGGCGGTCAGCCGCGTCCAGCCAGGGCGGCAGGGCAGCCCGCTCAGAACTGCTTCTGCTGCTCTGCAGCCGGCGGCCCCTCCCTTCCCCTGCCCACCAGCAGCAGACCCCAAACCAGACCGATAACTTAGCATTTTCATTTAAGTCCATCTGACAAATCGTTTTAGACGGAGAAAGCAGTGCCGCGTCTTTAAATGGCGACTTTGTCAGCGCGTCTCCGCGTGCTGTGAAAAGTCCTTTGTTATGTGTCTAGACAGTGCGCCAGCGGAATATTGGGTCTGCGTGAGGGGAGAGAGACCTGACAAGGTTGGATTCATTTACCGGCTTATTTAAAGTGGGATTTCAAAACACTGGCTCGTAAACTGCTGTCCGCCTGGCCTCCTCCGCCCGGCCCACACTGGCTTTTCTTGTTTTTATCATTTTTTGCCTGCTCTGGCGGTGAGCGCGAGGTCGCAGCCGGTACCCTGGCGCGGAGAGTGGCTGCGGCTCGCAGCGTCTCCCTTGTTTTAATTGTCCTCTTTATGACTGTCTAGACGTCCTGCAGATGTGTGTTCTGGGGAAGCAGCTTTTCCCTCCAGTGACGCTAAGTGGGAAGGTTGCAGCCGCTGCTCCCTCCGCCGTGACTGCCTCCCTGTCCCCCAAACCGTCCTCCTGCGAGTCTCCCCTCCCTGAAATGAAAGCTCTTGGCCTCCTGGCAGGGTCTCTGTGTTTACAACACATTTACTGGGCTGTGCTAATTTTGTACCAGAGAGAGATCAGATTTGCAGGTTGAGGGGTGGGCAGGGACCCCTTGGGCCTTTTTCACAGCTCCTCCTAGTTCTTAGCACTTCTCCTGCTGCTTTGCTCTTTTTTTTCTCTTTCTTTTTTTGTATCTATACACTAACAAAACATCAGAGGTTAGCTTTTTAAGGATGAAAATACTGGGGCTACTTGAGTGGGTGCAAGGTTTTGGTTCTGCCGAACAGAGGCGCTGATTAGCCCCCTTGCCCCAGTGAGCAGGTCCCCGTGGCCAGGGTGAGGAGGGGCAAGCCTTGGAGTCTCCTGCCTCCCACCCGTCACCCGTCACCCGTCCCCCGTCCCCACCAGAACCAGATGCAGGAGCCGGATAGGCATTGTCCAGCCCCACTGGCAGCCAGAGAGGTGAGCGGCCTGGGTGTCCTGCAGTGGACGGCACTGGCCACCCTTCCCTTGTCGCTCAGCACAAGCCCGTGAACTTGGGAATTTGAGGAGACATACAGCCCAGCTGTCTGTTCAGGTGGGTGTTCACCCCAGAACCCCCTTCTGGAGCCAGACCTGAAGGCTAGAGAGACCGCCAGGCCCTGCCCACCTCCCAGCCAGACGGGAGCCCCCCCTCCCCGTCACCGCTGAACACTGTTGTCACTGCTGTCCACCCGGCTGCAAAGCCATAAATTTCCACCCACAGCGGCCCGAGGTCATCAATCTGCCCTGTGGTTTCTACACAGTAGGGGACACAAAAGGTGCGGAGGGGGAGCCGGGGGCGTGCGGCCGACCAGATGTCTCCTGGGATGCCCTCGCCACATCTCATTTCTGCCAGACGCGGCAAATCCTGCTTCCAGCCTGTTTTCTGGGGAGAGCGGTGGATGGTGCACATGGAGGGTGTGGAGATGGACACCCCACACCCGGGGGCCCTCGGCCCAGATCTTGTATTTCTGCCCTCAAAACAGACAACCCCAAGCGGCTACCACCTGCTACACCGCCGCTCCCTCCGGCAGGGCAGTGCTGTTAGGGGTTCTCTGTGGACTCCAGCAACCTGGCCCTGAGGCTGAGCCCCGTCTGCCTACACCCACCCTGAACCCGCAAGCCCAGAAGTGCTTGGGGAGGGGAGACACAGGCCCGAAAGGCACCCCAGGTCTGTGCAGCTGTACGCTCACTGCTGCACCCCCTTCCGCCCAGCTCCCATCCGGGAGGTGACTTAAGAAGGATGCACTGCTAAGCAAGGGGCTGGCCCGGCAGACGGCTGGGCCTGTAATTGGGTCTGTCCCGCAGTAATTAAAGGGACATGATGATACTGACCCCGTCGCCCAGCCAGCATGCAGGGGGGATGAATGGCACCGCGTGTCGATTTTTTTTCCTTCCAGACTCCGCCCCTTCTCAGCATATCAAAATGCACCCTCTGCGTGAGTCGGGTGGGGGCTGCTTTTTAAAATAATGATCATAGGTCTCCCGTCCTTTTAAAAAAGCCGTGGGGCATCCCTCGTTTCCTGTAATGTGAGCAGCTCGGCCTCGCTCGGGGAGATCTGAGCTTAAGGGCTTGCAAGGTATGAACACCCGAGAGTCAGTAGCTTAAGAGACGAGATGGGAGAAAGTCTGGTTTTTAAAGCTCAAAGCTCAGAGGCCTGGACTTTTTTTTTTTCCTCTTCTTTTCTGTAGAGTTGGGAAGCCAGAGTTTCGAGACGGTCTTGGTGTGCTGCCTTATTTAGGAGGCGAATTGCTGCTCATTTGTCAGGCAAAACAGATGTGGCGGGGAGACAACATCTATTTTCATAATTCGAAACAAATCTGGCGAGCCGCCTTCCTTTTCAGTGGGGCCTGCTCATGCAGAAAGCCCGACTCCCCAGCAGCGTTTAACGGGAGTATTTATAGCTCGCCGATTGAACTCCCCTTCCTTCAGGAGGAGCTGGTTTCTCTGGCGATGGTGACAAGGGCTGTCGGGAGGGAGAGGAGGTGCGGGGACCGGTTCAAACTCAGAAGGTGGAGCGTGTGGCCCACAGTTGGCACGTCTGGCCTTGCCATCCGCCAGGTGGCAGGGTTCACCTCCTTGCTTTTGGGGTGTTGGCTGAGGGCCAGTGGGAGGCCGAAGTTGGGGGAGACTTCTAGACAAGCAGCCCACGCCCTGGTACCCCAGAAAAATGCAGGACCTAAGCCCCCACCTGGCAGGGACTTGTGCCGAGCTTTGCAAGGTTGGGCGAGAGAGCAGCTTGCCTGGGGTCACGCCCCAGACGGTCGCACAGGTGGACTCCTGCCCCCGAGCACCACTCTGTTCTGCTCCTGGCTTCCTTCCCAACTGCAGCCTTTGCTACTCTGTAACCTCCGGTTAAGTGTAGCCAAGTGTATAAGAAGGTGGGCTGGGGGTTTAGCTCAGCGGCATAAGCACCTGCCTGGCAAGCACCAGGTCGCGAGTTCTATCTCCGGTACCAAAAAAAAAAAGAAGGTGGGCCTGGTGTCTGGGGGAGTGGCCCTGGTCTGTGCATCTGTCTCATAGTTGAGCTCCCTGTGTGTGTCCCCTAGAGCTAGTTGGTAGGGATGGGGTGCTTGCCTCAGCCTGTGGGGGGCCCTGCAGCTGGAGAGTCGGGCAGCACGCAGGCTGTGATGCGGGGCGGGCGGGTGAGGGGACACTGTGGGATCATGTGACCATCCCTAATCTTGCCCGTGCTGGGGAGAAGATCTGAGAAGGCCTCTGAGGGACTGAGGGGAGGGAAGGGTTGGGGAGAGGGAGGGATGGCGACCTGGGCCACCTTGTGGGGGCTGACCAGGCTTCCGTGCCCTCCTCTGTAAAACAGCCATGAAAAAGTCCAGGTGTTTCTCATCCGCCTGGAGAAGCCACCCATGAGGGTTCTGGAGGCCGTGTGGGGGAACTGGGTGCAGGGACATCAGGGTCTGTCTCACTGATTACACTCCAGGACAGAAAGAATTAGTGACAGGCGTGGGAGGGACCCAGGCCTCCTCCTTGCTGGGCCGACCGGGGGCCAAGTGCTGCTGGCGCCCTGAGCCGTGGCTCACACTCAGTCCACCACTCAGGGACCCTGGGGCCACGCCCTTGCTCGCCTGCGGAGCAGGAGGCCTGGATTCCCCGGTGCGGGGCTCACTCCCTGGAAGGACGAGGAGTGGCAGGCGATGGCCGGCTTGAGGGGCACGGAAGGCCCGGCCCGCAGCGGTGGAGCTGCGTTTCCCGTGACCACCGCAGGTACTCAGCTGGACGATCGGGTACGCTGGGAGGCCAGGGGCAGCTGTGTGCCGGCTTGGTGTCTGTCCTGCTGGGCTGGGAGGGGCAGGCCTCACTGGTCAGTGTGTCCTGCTGTGCTCAGGATGGCCAGCACCAATCAGCAGCCTGGGAGCCTGTCCCAGGACACAGTTTTGTGCAGGACAGAATCCTCTGCCTTGGTCTTGGGAGCACCCAGGGCAATGTGGGCGTGGGGTGGGGGTGGGGTGGGGCCGTTGCAGGGATGCTGCCCATGTCCCTCGGGGTCCTCCTGTCGATTCTGGTACCCCGGTAGTGGGAACCGAAAGCCAAAGGCCACAGGTGCTCACAGCCCCTGCCTGACGCGGTGCTGTCTCCCCGTGCGCTTCGGCTTCCCACGGGTGACTGACAGTCTCTCAGACTGGGTGAATGCCGGCTAAATAGTTGTTGCAACTCTATCACATGGGGAGTGGTGACCAAAAACTAACGTGGGCGTGTTTGGTAGCCCCCCCCCCCCCCGGTTGAATCTGAAGACAGCGAACCTGGCCGGCTCGGGGCCTGGGAGGCCCTGGGCTGTGGTGGGCCGTGGCTCCTGGCTCTCCACTGTGGCTTTCCTGCAGATTTGTGTCCCCGTTTCAGACACCCTCGTGTCTCTCTCTGCTCGAGGTGGAGCAGGTTCTCTTCTCCTCCTCCAGAGAACAAGGCCTGGGAAGCCTGCTCGCCCTCACTCCCCGCCAGCCCTCCGTCCATCGCACAGCACCTGCGTCACGCCCACTGCACCCTGGGCGCGGGCACCGCCTCCGTAGCTGGGGAGCCGCAGCACCAGCCCCAGAAACACACAGTCCGGGAGGGAAAGGAAAGCGCGGCGTTCCCTGGCGGCGTTGAGATCCGGTGTCTGGATGAGGTGCTGGTGGATTTCAAGCCCGCCGTGTGATTTCAGTTCCTGCTGCCCTCTTCGTGCTGGAGCCCAGGACTCACTGTTTACCGAGCAGACACCGTGCCTGGGGCCCGAGTTTGAGATACAGACTGTTGTCTTACGGATGGACGCAGAGCATCTTGGCATTGGCGCTCTGGACACTGGGTGTCCGGACTCGGCGGGGGCGAGTTCCCTGGTACTGCAGGGTGCTCAGCCTCCTCCTGCCAGCCCGCCACGTGCCACCCTCTCCGGTGTCCAGGACACTGCCATTTGTTCCTGGGGTGTGGTCATGCCCAGGAAGAGCCCAGCCTCGGTCCGAGCAGCTGACCCTGGACCAGACATTGAGAGACGTGGGTTTGTCTGGTGGACTTGGATCACCCCAGCAATGCTGGTGTGCAGTCTTGTTTGGAAAATCACACTGCATGATTATATGGGTCATTTTCAGACTCCCATTGCATGTGCTGCATTTGGCTCAGGTATTCACACACGCGCGCGTGCACGCGCACACACACACACACACGCAGCCCCCCCACCCCGACCAGGAAACCTTACTGCACGTTTGCCAGCCCCTAAGCAACATCCTCATTTTATGCCTCAGAAGTATCTACTGGCTTTTCTTTCAGTGAAACAAATATTCCTGCCTCAGGACACTTGCACTTACAGTTCTTCATTTGTCTGGGAGGCTTCTTCCCCAGCCCTTCTTATCTTTCAGGTCTCAGCTTAAAGGCCACCTCCTCAGCCAGGCCGAGCCTCACCACCTCATCTACGGGTGCTCCGTGGCTGTTGCAGACTCAGCTCTGGCTCCCTGAGGGTCATCCTCTCCAAAGATGACCGTGATGTTCAGAGGTCTCTGCAGTCTTGACTTGTCTCTGCTTGACCTGGCTGCTGGCAGTGGAGTTTGTAGTTGTCTTACTTTGATACATTGTGTCCGGGATGTTTGATTGTAGTGGGCATAAGTGATAGCACGCAATGTTGTGTTACATCGGTGACACGCTGTTACTTTGATACATTGTATGAGAGGTATTTGTACCTGCCCGGAGAGACATTGACAAAACACTGATACTTTGACACAAGGTCCTGTGGATATTTCTACTAGGGATACCTTGATAGTTCATAGTGATGCACTGCTCTGGGGGTACAGTGATGATGTGGGGGAACCCAGCTACTCTCCTTCCCCGGGCTCTTCTCTGCCCTTAGGAAAGAGATTGCAGATGCCTCGAAGGTTGCCATGAGCAAAGCTGGGAACCAGTGCCTCCGGGTTACTTAACGTCGTTCTTCGGTTCTAAATTTTAAATGATGTGTTTAGAATTTAATCTTCAAACCTGGGAGCTAAACTTGCAAGTCGGGAGATGACAGCCTAGAGATGGTTTCGTTTGGCTGACTGCAGCCCCAGCTGGCAGATGCCTCGAGCCGGAGGGGAGGCGGCGGGAGAAGGAGCGGCTTCTGCTGGGCGCTTCCCCTCCCCTGCAGGAAACCACCTTCCCGTGCCAGGCTGGGCCGGCCACAGGGATCGCCTGAGGCCGCGGTGCTGCCCTCTGCCAGGGCGATCCCAGGGATTGGGCCTTCCACAGTGTGCACTTTGGAAAGTTCTTGTTTTGAGGTAATTGCTGGTCGGGACGCAGTTCTAAGAACTAACAAGGAAGGAGGCCGTGTCCACACCTTCCTCCCCGCACCTCGCAGTGGCAGCAGAGCTGTCCGCACCGTGGCCGGCAGCAGGCCTGTGGTCCGACCATCGCCTCATTCCGATTCCCCGTTGTCCATGCACACACTGTGTGTGTGGGTGCGTGCACATGTGCACGCATGCATGTAGGTAGCTCTGTGCAGTTGTAGCACAAGCATGGATCTGTGTAACCACCACAATCAAGCCGCACAACAGTCCCATCCCTGGGACTCCTCCCTCCACCCTTTTATAGTCCCTGCCACCCCCTTCCCTCCTGACAACCACTAATCTGTTCCCCATCTCTGTAATTTTGTCATTTCAAGAACGTTATGTAAATGGAATCAGCGTGGAGCCTTCTGAGATGGCTTTTTTCTCTCAGCACGATTCCCCGAGGGTACACCCAGGCTGCCGTAGGTGTCAGCGGCCCGTCCTGTTCACCGCTGAGTAGTATTCCGAGGTGTGAGCGCACCGCTCCTGGCTTCATGTTTACCTGTGCAGAAGCAGACAGTCTGTGACAGGCCGTGGCCGGTCCAGGTAAAGCCGCCTGGGACACCCTGCACAGTGGCCGTGCACACACAAGTCTCCCTTCCCCCGGGCTCTGTGCCCAGGGAGGGAGCCTGGTTCTGTGCCGGCCACTCACTTCATTACTGAGAGCTCTTTGCGCGCACAGTGCCCCGCTGCGCACCTGGCACCTGGCAAATGGACACTGGCCGTGGGTTTCTTCCTCTCCAAACATTAATCAGGACAACTGGCCGAGCCAGCTCAGGGTTAACCACTGCGGAAGCAGCGCGAGGGAGATAAATGAGGGCGCTCTCGTGGGGCTTCCTTGCTAGCGACGGGAAATCAATCATAAAACAGCCGTGCTGATAAAGAAGACGTTTCAGCCAACACTTAATGCCCGTCGCCTGCCAGGTGCTTTGTGAGAACACCATAGTCCTCGGCCAAAGAAGTCGGCCAGCGTTCAGACAAGGAAACAGCGGAGGTGCACAGGAGGAGTCAGGAGTAATCCAGGTGCCACCTGCCCTGCCTCCCACGGCCAGGACGGGCCCTTAGGAGACAGGGAGAGTGACACAAGAGGCAGGAGGCAGACACAGTGCTGCACGTGCAAAGAGCCTGGGGTAGGAACAAGGGACAATCATTGGGCGGGTGCGTGGAGAGCCAGGGATGGGGCTGGGAAATGTGATCCTGAGTTTGCCCCTAGGGTTTTAATGTGAGTGCAGCAGGGCTTTCCTGGTTGGGACTTCTTGTTTCTGAACGGCAGAGGGCTGGCATAGCCCTGGCGGCAGTGGGGGTGGGCAGTGGGGACGGTCGTCGTGGTAAGCGCTGCCATTTGGGAGGCCTGGACTTGCCTTTTGGAGTCTGGTTTGCTTGTCACCTGTCACCTGGAAAAGGAGTAGGAAGAGGTGGGTGTGGATAGAGACGCCGCAGGGAAGGCTGACAGGTTTGGACCCCGGATGGTCCCTGTGGGGACAGACAGATGAACCCCCACAAGGAAGGGACACACAGATGCCCTCAGACCTTTGCTCCAGGTCTAGCTTCCCATGAGCCCCACTGCAGGGAGGCCACCGACTCACTGTCCCCTGCACATCCGCTGCTGCCACAGTGGCTTTAAAGGAGTCCAGGCCGATGGTCACGTGTTCACAGATGGCTGAGAAGCCCGGCCGGGTCTCTGGGTGCCCGGGTTTGGCTCAGTCTTCTTCAGGAGGGCAGGCGGTGGGGGCATTGGAAGCACCCTCCCTGGCTGCTCAAGGTACCCCAGCTCCTGGGGTCTGGGCACCTGAATCCTCTGAGCTGAGTACAGTGCACAAAGTAGATGCACAATAAAAGATGCTGCTCAAGTGAATGAGGGAAAAAACGAATGAATAGCACCGTGGAGTCCCTGAGGATAGACTCAAGTAACGGAAGAACGTGTCTTGCATGGACCGTGAAAGCAGGTCCTCCTGAGCATGTGTCCGTGGAGACCAGAGACAGGTGGCTGGCATCCTCTGTCCCCGCGGGGCCGAGCTGGGCAAGTCTACAGCTGACCGCTGATTTTCCTCCATTCAGTCCCTTCTGCCTCCGTGCAGGTTACTCGTCTGTTTGGGCTGCTAGAATAAGAGGCCGTGGACTGTGTGCCTTAAACCAGAGGCACTTGTTTCTCGTGTTTCCGGTGGCTGAGAAGCCCAGGGTCAGGGTGCCGGCATTCGGATTCTGGCCCGGGTCTGCCTCCTTGAAGCCCCACATCCCGTGGCCATTCCTTGCCATGTGCAGGTGGAGCGAGGAGTGGGGACAGAGTGTGCTGTCCGGAGTCTCTCACATAAGGGCACCAATCTCAGTGGATCAGGGCCCCGGCGTAGCCTTCATTTAACCTTAATCATTTCCTTAGAGGCTCCAAGGGTAGCCACATTGGGGCGTAGGACTTCAGTGTACAAATACTGGGGAGAGAGACACAGTTGTGTATCACAGGCCTGTTGGGGACCATGAATTCACAATGGCAAATTCTGCACCCTTCCCTGAGGGATGAGTGGAGGTTTGGGATTATGGCCTCGCCCTTTGGAGACTTCCCATTAACTCTGGGGATGGCCATCCTCTCCCACCAGCTGAGACTAAACTAAGACTGCCAAGATGAAAGCGAACACTCCAGGGCAAGAGCCTCCATAGCATGAGATCATCTCTGCCCTCTTGGACATGCTGGGATTATCCACCACCTGCCGAGTTATCAGCCTCCGACTCTTCCGATCCCCCCCCCATCGCTGTATACACCCAGCAAATAGCGGTGGTTTGCAATAGCCGAGTCTCTGCCCGCCCTGAGGCATCGACCTCCCAGCACCCGCCATGCAGTACTGAATTTGTGTCTGTTTCCTATTCCATCCTTTCACCACTGTACCCCTCATGTAGGCAGTTGGGGCCCCTGGCCAGGTCCTCACTGCAGGTCTTTGCTTCTGCTGCCAGCAGAGATTCATTTTCTTACTGGATTGCGTGTCCATGAGGTGAGGGGGGCACTGTGGCTCATGGGGTCCGAGGCGAGGAGCGGGTCCCGGTGGTACTGCTTTGGGGTCGCCCACAGTGAGGAGCAGCACTGGGGCTGAGCCACACCGAGGGCTCCGCATGGCGCTGGGGCTGCAGGCGCCACTGGGGCTGCACCGACCACGGGCTGGGCTGCTGGGCCGCTGGCTGCATGAGCACCACTGCGGCCCAGGCTCTGGGGCAAGGCAGCGTGGGGGATGCTGTGTTCCTTGTCACTGGGAAGCCCTCGTGGTGGCGATCTGGGATGTCACCACAGCAGTAGGAGGAGCTGGGGGTTGCTCTGTGCAGCCAGCGCGTGCTGGCCTTTGAGGGGTGAATAGAAGTCTGCCAGTTAGAGAACGGATAGTCTTGTGCCAGCTAGGAGGGGAGGCCAGAGGATAAGTTGGTGTCCTGATGCAGTGGGGTGAGTCAGAGACCACCAGGCAGGGACTCAGGCGGTTATGTCAGGTGTAACGAACACATTTCCTGGGAAGTTGAAGCAGATACCCTGGGTGGTAGGTACAGGGTGCAAGCGATCACCTGGGAAAGTCTAAACCTGCCACACAGAGCAGGGGAAGGACGAGGCTGCGGGGCTGGGCAGCTGGAAACACACCGTGCACAGGGGCCCTGCAGAGGGTGCCAGGATGCAGCAGGCAAGGGGCGCACAGGGGTGGAGGAGGCAGCCGGTGCCGACTGCTGAGATGGAACCGGAGGGTCCCTCCAGCCAGAGGCCCCCATGATGCCAGCTGGAGCGAGTCGCCCCGGCTCTCTGCATTGCACTCAGGATGGACAGGCGGCACCCACTTTGCCCACGCAACACCCGAGTGAGCTGGGGTTGGAGGAGCTCCGCGTTTCCAGCGGGGAAATGGGCACAGATAGGAGTGTGAGTACCTGGTGCCACGAGTTTGGCCCTGGAAGAGCTGAGGCTTGGGTCTGGGGTTCGGGACCCCGCTGGCCACTGCGCTAACCTGCTCCCTGTATTCACTGACTCAGATGCAACTCCCAGGGGCCTGATGGAGAGAGAGCCTGGCTGGCCCCTCGACACCGCTTGGTCCACCCCCCGCCTTGCCTCTGCCTGGGCGAGACCGAGAATAGCTGGGGCCCTCCTCCTCTCAAAGGCAGGGCCAGCCCCGGGGTCAGCGTCGGGCCCCCTCCAGACGGTGCGCGTCTCAGGCTGACCCTCGGGGCCCCCAGCACGCGGCGGATTGAATGCAGAGCTATTGAGAAGGGGTAAATACCGGCCGCATTGTGCCGCCCTCGTCTGAGCCGCGCTTTTTGTCCGAGAGTCTTGGAAACCAAGCCGGGGTTCACTTCCCCCTCCCGGGGGCCGAAGTCCCGGCTCACGGCAGGAAACGCCAGGCCCTTGAAATCAGTAGTGGAGAGAAAACATCTGCTGGTTTCCAAGGAGCGCGAGGTGCCCTCGAGCAGGGAGAACCAGTGCCTGCGACACTGGGCCACTCTCCGGGGCACGCGAGGGGACACACGTGGGCACACGTGAGCCTGTGTAGTGTGTCACTAAGACTTAAAATCATGAATGCTTGTTATGAAAAGTGCAAGCCACGGAGAAATCCGGAAAGTAGCAGTAGCAGTCCTTCTCCGCATTGTCTTTTGTTCCATAAAAATCGGTCCAGGTTTTGCCCTGTCTGCCTGACAGTACTGAGAAGTGTCCATCCCATGGACCAGTGGTCTCAGCCGGGAGTGACCGCTTCCCGGGGGACTTTTGGTTGCATCTGGAGACCTGTTTGGTTGTCGTGCGGGAGAGCTTAGCATCCTGTACTGCACAGAGGCGCCCAGGAGGGAGGTCACCAGCCCCAGTGTGCTGAGGGCTGAGGCCGTGCAGGCCTGCTGCGATCCTGTTGCCTGTTCAGTGGCCCCACGATGTGTGACACCCCAGGGTGTGCTGGTTTCCGGTGGTTCCTGTCGGGTACCCTTGTGCCTGCACCTCTCCGTAGGCTGGGGTTGCTGCTGTGTGATTCTGGAAGGCAGAGTTGTGACAGGTGCTGCCTGCGTCCTCCCAGGAGGCACGGTCACCCACACTGCCCCAGGCAGGCAGACCCACCCACCCTGTCGCCCTTCCAGCTGATACGGCCTGAGAGCAGATCACACCCAGCTCACTTTACAGAACTTTCCATTTCGCCGCGCCCTGTCCAGGGGAGAAAGCGGCTCCTGCCAGGAGTCCACTCCGTTCTGCCAATAACTGGCAGACGGTGATGGATATTTTGCTGACAGTGGGTGTTTAAAGATGTTCGATGTCGGGGACAATAGAAAAAAATCCCATTAGTTCTTCCCATTTGGATAATAGCGAGAAAGATAAAAGGCACTGCTTTGTCTTTTCGTATTGAAGGAGCATTTAATCATGAGGTTCTAAAGTGATTACAGTGGCCTCTCGCTTTTCCTGGAGTTAGTTCTGTTCTGCCGTCGTCCTCCCCAGTGCCCACTGGGGCTCCCCTTGGCCCAGCCGCAGCCTGCTTTGCAGCCTCCTCCTGGC
Organism: Dolichotis patagonum; assembly: GCA_004027295.1. Classification (NCBI taxonomy): domain Eukaryota; kingdom Metazoa; phylum Chordata; class Mammalia; order Rodentia; family Caviidae; genus Dolichotis; species Dolichotis patagonum. The sequence continues at coordinate 16,467 of PVJX010037605.1, forward strand.
AGGTGAGCGCGGGATACCCCAGGCGTAGCTGCCTCTTTTTCTCAGCAGCAGTGGGGCTCTGGACTCCTCTCCCACCGAGTCTTCTGCAAACAGGCCCAGGGTCCTGCACCGGAAGCAGTCACAGCAGGAGATGTGGTTAATTCCTCTTTGAACCTTCAAGCCCCTGCTCATCGTGGAATGAATGCACCTTGATTGCGTGTCTTCTGATGCCTCGGCCCCTGCTGGGGAAGGAGCTCTGTGTTGGGTCCAGGCTGTGGGCACTGCTGAGACTTGGGCCCAGAGGGGAGGGAGCTCTACTACACTGGGCACTGGGCAGCTAGAGGGGTGGGGCCCAGCCTGGCAGAGACGCAGGTGTGTGCAGCTGTCCCTGACTTCGG
>PVJX010037606.1:0-16831 GCA_004027295.1 Dolichotis patagonum
CCTGGCCCAGATCCCGATCTCCAGCCAGTTCCTTGCGGATGAAGGGCGGGCCTACCAGCCCCAAAGAGTCGCGCCGAGATGCAGGTCTGTGCAGACTTTCGATCCAAACAGCCCAGGCCACTCAACGGGTCTGAGACTTTCGGGTCCCAAAGAGACAGGCTGAGATGCTGCTTTCTGGGAGACTTCCAGTCCCAAAGAGTCGCGCCAAGATGCAGGTCTGCGCAGACTTTTGATCTAAACAGCCCAGGCCACTCTACCGGTCCGAGACTTTCGGGTCCCAAAGAGACAGCCTGCGATGCTGCTTTCTGGGAGACTTCCTCGAGGTTTCAGTTTTAATCAGCTGGCTACAAGGCAGTGTGGCAGGGCAGTGAATGCAACAGCTCATGGTAGTGGAAGATATCAAAAACAGCAAAAGAAAAAGGAGAAAAAGGGAGGAGCAAGCCTATTTCCCTCCCTTATTGTATGCAGGCTACCTTCCCTAGAGCAGGTATAGCACTCACAACACCAGTCACAGCACTGTTCCATGAACAGTGAATATTGGAATAGCAGCCAACCCCCAACCACGGCACTGTTCCAATCACAAACTCTAGATTCAGCCACCTAAGAAAAGCCTACTACCCCACGACAACATTAGGCTCTGGGGGAACATCCAGACACACACCATAGCATTCCTCCCCTGGACCCTTAAAGACTCAAGCACATCCCTTTATGAAAAAGGTATTTATTCCCTCTCCAAGAGTTGCCAAAGTCCTAACAGTTTCAACACTGCTGAAAAGTCAAACTACCAAGTCTCCTCTGAAGTGTAAGGCAAACTCTTATTTGTGAAACCCCTGTACAAATGAAAAGAAAGTTAAATGCTTTCAACATTGACTGAAACAAGATAGACATTTCCATTCCAAAAGTTACAAAGAGGAGATTGGGACCAAAGCAAGTACAAAATCCAGCAAGGCAAGCATCAAGTACTGTCCTATTCTGTGCAGCATCCAAAGCAATCTGTGACAAGATGCGATGACTCCATCCCTACAGCACTTCCAGTGGTTGTAGCTCCCATGGCTAATACCCATTAGCCCACTTTACTCCCTCTTTGCAGCTTTCCTTAGATAATCCATGTTCCTGGCTTTTCCAAACTTCTGGGTTCTCTACTGAATCTTTGGCTTCTTTCTCACAGCTTCACATACTGCCCTCTCAGGGCACATTGCCTGGCCTCCTAAGACTTCTGAAAGTAAAGTGGAAGTCTTCTTAATACCACAACTCTTGCTTTCTGGGTGTGCCTAAAACCAGCTCCACATAAATGATGTCAAGGTCTGCTGCCAGCTGGAGCAGTAGCCAGATTTTTCTCTCTCTCGACTGTAGGGGTAAAGTTCCTGGATCATTGAGCAATCTGAATCCAATTCTGAGGAACAAATTCTCTGTGCTGCCACCATTCTGGAACATGTTGCAGCTGCTGCCATTCTGGAACATACTGCTCTGTGGCTTCTCCCTCAAACCAGTTTCCACTTTTTCAATTTGGAAACTGCAAAGGGTAGAGACTTGCTGCTTCTTGTGATTCCTTCAGGTCACCTATTGTGTTCTCCTGTTGTTTCTTAGCAACTGAGAACACCTCTGGTCTATCTTTGCAGTCCATGACTTTATTAGAGCCTTTCTGAAAAACCTCAAAACATTTTAAATCATTCTGCTGGGTTCTTTACTTTTGATTCTCAACATATAGATCTGGCTAAAAGCCCCTAGTAGTAGGCATGCCACCACCTTAACATTTGACTGCCTTAAAAATTTTCTGCCAGGTTAATTAGTCTGCTGCCCTTAATCTCAGTCTCAGGCAAAAATCTCTGAACAGAAGCAAAATTTAGACAACTGCCAAGCTATAACATACATCATCTGGAGTACAACAAGCAATGTAGTTCCCTTACCAAAACCTCCTGAGCCTGGTCTTTACTGGCAAGATTTCCATCACCTTTCTCGTCTTCTGAGCTCTGACCAGAGCCTTTCATACAGAACAACCTAAGGTATTCCAGGTCTTCTCTTTTAGGCAACATGGTCAAGTAGCAGAAACCGCACTTCTCTGGTACCAAATTCTGTCTTAGTTATTTATCTCTCAATGCTGGGACCAAAATACCTGATGCCCAGAATTAAGGGACGGAATGTTTATTTAGCCCACAGTTTGTAGAGGTTCCAGTTTTAATCAGCTGGCTCCAAGGTAAGATGGCATGGCAGAGAGGCAACAGCTCATGATATCACAGAAGATATCAAAAACAATAAGATAAAATGTGGAATAAGGGAGAAGCAAGCCTATTTCCCTCCTTTATATTGTATGCAGGCTAGTTGCACTAGGGCAGATATAGCACTCACACTCCAATCCTACCACTACTCCATAAACCAAACACAAAGTCTAGATTCAGCCACCTTGGAAAGCTTTCCCCATGATTGCATGAGGCTTTGGGAGTATATCCAGATACAAAATGCAACAGGTATTAACGAGTCCAGGGAAAACATTTAGTTAAAAATTTCAGATCAGATTTATGTAATTTGAATTCCTATAGCCCTAAAACATTTGAAAAAATACAGAAAGGATTAAATTTGAACTCATACTGGATCTTGTTTGTGACTTAGAACGATGAATAGCGTTCTGTTTTGTCACCTCCCTGCTTTTTATCAACACAACTTATATTTCTTAACTGCATTTTTAAGGTATACCTTCTAGCATCTCAAGGTTAAAAGTTCTGGTCATTTGTATTTTGAACTCTCATTCTTCCCTCAGTGAATTGATAACAATATAGTAAGGCTCATTTATACAATATCTTTTTTTAAAACAGTAAAGAAAATGGATTTTTGCATGTTGCTTTACTGACAAGTTTGCAAATTGCCAATCTCTGCTCTTTTCTCTCCCTCCCAATTTTTCATGCTGGTAATTAAGGACTGTAAATTTCACTTTATCATTTGTGTTAGGAGGAGTAGCATAAATCATCGTAATAGCACCGTTTATTTCAGTAATGCCAGTCTGCCTGCAAATCACTTGTAAATTGGTTCCATGGATGTACCTCTATCAAATTAATCAAAAAACCACCTGCATACATTTCCTGAGCTTATTTCAAAGGCTTTGTAACACTGATGAAGAAAAACCATTGCTGACCTTTCCATTTTTATTTATTTGTACATTCTGAATGGCTCATGCATATGTTTTCATTTTGAACTGTGGCTAATATCTTACTGAGCATTTTACATAATGCTTTTTTTTAAACACAAGGAGAGATTTGTGTTCCAGATAATATGCCTGCCAGATGGTCCTACTGTGCTACATATATAGTAATCATAATATGTGATTAAACATAAAATTATATACCATTTGAGAAATTTGTGAAAAGTAATGCTTTTGTGCTGACAAAAGATTTTTCAAATGAACATAATAGTTTTCAATAATGTGAAGTTAGGCAATAGTCACTTATAATTTTTCCCTGGCACCTAGGAAGGTGATGTCAGTGTGACATTTTGAATATGGAGGAAAGAGGATAATCTTTTCTTATGCACTTTCCTGATGCCTCTGCTTGTGCTACCTGGAGCAACAGCTAAAACAACTGCAAGTTACATGAGGCTCACTCCAGTACACTATTTAAATAACTGCTTGAGCCTTGTCCTGTATTTGTAACCACCTACAGATTAAAGCATGTTTTCACTGTTTGGTATTACAGTAATCTATTTCAGTATATTAATATGAAGGAGAAAAAGTTAAAATTACTTTAGCTACAAGAAATTTTTAAAATTTATTTGATCCACTCCATGAGAATTTAAAATATTTCAGTGTTATTTCTGAAAGACAAAAGCCTATATTTGAAGTTCAAAATTAATATTGAAAGTCACCCAATTTTATTTAACAATAGAACTGATAATCAAGTTCTAAAAGATGGTGGAATAAATGATAGTTCTTTCTACTCCTTTCACCTCTGTCCTTTTCTGAAATAAATCACTTCCAAACTGTCAGCCAGCATTTCTAACTAAGGACTTTTCTTTCTCTAAGGCTTTGGAAAGAGGGGCTTAGAGTGAAAAGTGCCATAACTATAATAGTATGTGCATCCTACCAAGTATAAATAAAAAATTGCAAAGCCTGACAGTGAAGAATACAGACAGGAATTCAAGTGACTAAACCTCAAATAAAGGATTATCCTTGTTTGTGAAGAATCTGTTCCAGTAAGAAATTGATCCAGGAGGCTCTGCATAGGAAAGCAGCTGGACAGTTCTTTAGAGCTACAAGAAAACTGCAGCAAAGACTAGCAGTCCTTAGTGGGGCAATGATCTGCCAGCAGGCCTGGGGCCTCAGTGCTGGACAGCTGCCTTGGCCTTTTTCTGTGAAGTTGTTGGGCTTTGACTGTATTTATTCGGAGAGCAGCTGCCCTAAATCAATGACACTTACACTGTCATAAAAATAAATTTGGTACTATATGTGTTACAGCTCTATTAAATTTTACTATTTGACACTTTGTAAGAGAGGAAATAAAGAACACTGAAGACTGTGAGTATATTGTTTGTTAAGTGGCTACCAACTATATTAAGATCCCATGATCAGTAATGGAGGTAACAAAAACAAAGTGAGATTTAACTGCTGTCTAAGTGTCAGTGTAAGATGATTTTCTGAATTCTGAATTCTAGCATAATCAACATGGAAAATTGGAGCAGACTTTTGTTGTAATATGTGGAAAATATATGTGCACTTGGGTATCAAGCAGATAGTTACTAAAGAAGTGTGTTCCTAGATTAAAATGAGTTTGATTAATAAAAATAACTGAGCTTCTTACATGTATTTATTCATTCATTATTTCATTCGTTGATGTATTTATCAAACATTTACTGATGACGCTATGGGCTTGGCTGTGTGTTGGGGCAGAGATCACAGAGTCAAATAATGTCAGTGCTCTTTTGGAGGTTTCACTATGCTGTAAAGTATTCATCTTTTTTAAATGTCTTGTTAATTTATTAATATGTATTAGGCTCTTAAAAATAAGATTTCTCCTAATTTTTGATATATTTTCTAAATGCAGGATATATGCTTTAAATTGCACTTCTATTTTGCAATACAAAAACAAGATAAAAAATGAACAACATGAATTTATGCTACTTGTGTTCATTAGTTTTTCATTGCTAAGACAAAATATTGTGAAAAACAGTTTAAAGAAAGAAAGGCTTATTTTGACTCATAGTCTCAGAGTATTCAGTCCATGGTTACTTGGCTCTTTTGCTTCTGGGCCTGTGTTGAGGCAGAACCTCATGGCAAGGAGCCTATGGTACAACAGAAAAGTCTATTCACGGCAGACAGGAGGCAGGGAGGGAAAGGAGATGGTGTATAAGGGATGATATACACTTTCAGTGCCTTGCTTCCTCCAATTAGGACGTGCTTCTTAAAGTCACCACCACTTTCCAAAATTCCATTAAATTATGAATTCACAGTTTACCATGGATTAATCCACTCATGAAGTTACAGTTCTCATGATCCAATTGTCTTCCACCTATGAACAATGCTGCATTTAATACCTGAGCTTCTTGGAGACATTCATCTACAAATCATAACACCACCACACTGTGAGTTCTCAGAATAAGAAAAATCCTTTGCTCAGAGGCCTTTCTATATTAAGGACTCTACTTTTCTATTATGGTTGCTTTTTGATTCAGAAACTTCTCGAGTTAATCATGTTATCTGTGACATCTATCATTGAACTAAAATGTTTTACATTTTTAAATTGTAACTATACAATTCTGTAAGACAATATGATATGCATTTAATTGAAAGTAAATTGTCCTCTAAGTAATAGACATTATGATACCCCCAAAGGAAATTGCAAATATTTTGGAAGATAGAAGATAGAAAAGCCATTAAAATGTGTAGAAATCATAAATGTCAATTTTCATCTTTTCTGGCAGAAATTCAACTGTGTTTTATTATAAGTTCTATTATGAGAAAACACTCATATGTGGAGTTTGATAATCATATGGGATTTCATAAAATAATCCATTCAACAAATATTTTATAAGCACTTTTAATATATAAGTTATTGTTATGATTCCTCAGAATATGAGTGAACAAAGTTCTTGATTTTAAGGAAGAAATATTCCAGGGAAAATCTGGGCTAGAAAAACAATGTGGAATTCTATTTCATGCAATGAACTGCTTCCAAAAATAAAACATCTCAGTATGGGAACACAGAAAGTCATATGTTTTCTCTTAGTGGATGTCTTTTATGCACCTCTACTGCCTATTTTCAAGGCAGTGTTCTAGGTATGGTGTATACCCTTAATAGTCAAATTTAGGAAATCTGAAACAGATATTAGGAATTAGTTTATCATAAGTATCTTGTGTGAGTTTAAAATACAACATAGTCTTGAAATGACCACTTCAATCAATTACTTTTGAATATGGATGATTATAGCTGGCTTTGATAAGAACTATGTGGCAATATTTTTTTTTCTCTCACTGGGAAGCAAGAGCAAGCACAGTATAATCATACTTTCTACTTTGTGGTGCTGATTGATAGAAAACTGTTGTGATCTTAATCAACCAAACTGATAGCTGAAATGGTATTTTAGAGGAAATATTCAAGAGCCTCTTTTCTTCCTGAAATAAAAATTCAATTTATTTTACAAAAAACTGCAGGAATGCTTCATGTAGAGCCAAAGCATCTCTCAACTCTTATTGTGCTTAAATGCCGTAAGTGAGGACTTGTTCAAAGTCATAGAATTAATCACTGTAAGCCTCTAAGGAATTTATCTGGAGAGTTTTTGAGGTCTGGATCTTAAAGTTGCTCCTGAAAAATTTAGAGAAAACTGAAGTAGTGTATGAGAGGGTAAGCAGTGGATTGGGAAAGCAGGGTGCTATCCTTTGTGACAATAACATAACTGGTGCATAGGTTCTCAACTGGGTTCAAACCTGTGGAAATTGCTCAGGTGGTGGCAAGCCCAATGTGTCTACTCTTGGGGCAGGCCTGCTGAAATTATCCATTATCCTTCAACCCCCAAAAGGTTCTGCTGGCTTGCTGGGATGCATTGGCATGATTTGGGACTGTCTTCTCAGGTTATCTATTAGTGAAACCACAGAGAATCCTGGAAGTGGACTGTTTGTTTTTCTTTTTTCTTTTTCTTTCTCTCTCACTCTCTCTCTCTCTCTCTTTTTTTTTGTACCAGGGATCAAACCCATGACCTTGTACTTACCAGGCAAGCGCTTGAGACACTGAGCTAAGTCCCTGACCCTCCCTTATTGTTTTTATGTGAGTTTGAAAATCAATATGGTCCCTAGTCTCTTTGTGGTTATGGTTCTATTCTGTTTTTCCTTTTATCTCTTCCAATTCTGTTTTCCTTTAATCTGCACCAGTTTACCAAAGTTGGCATGGTTCCCTTTTGTCCTTCAGCCTTACTTCTAATCGCTTCCTCTTCTTCCACTTCTCTATTTTCTCCTTAATCAATTTTAAATTTTAACCCCTAGGGCAAAATTGACACATTAAGGATTTATATACTGCATATAATTGTCTCATTTGTTTTAGATGTTGTTATATAATCACAAATCTAGTTCATACAGTTAAAAGTGGAAAATTAAGATAGCTCAGTTTGTTGTTTTCTAGGTTGCGTTTGATGCTTTTGGTGCCATTATAACCAGAATTGATAGAATGGTTCTAAATTGCTGTTGGTCTTGGTATTCCATGACTGAGATTGACTAAGGGTCACAGAAAATATTGAGGCACAGTGCCAAAGAACCAAGCGCTAGGTCAAATAAGCAACAACTTCTCATCTCCAACAAACTGAAGAGGTAAGATCTTCCAACAGACTCAAAACCCAATAACCAGCTACACCTACCTTAGAAAAGTGCCTCAGAAAGATACCTCAGAAGAGTAGTCATTACCTAAGGATCCTAAATACTAGCAATAAAGCAACCCACCATAGGCAACTTACAAGCATCATACCAGGAATTAAACTAAAAAAAGAGGAAAGAAAATGAGAAGATATTTAAGCAAAATGCAACCCTCACACATCCAGTTCATCAAAGGCAAATCCAGGGAGAAATGAGGTGAGACAATCCAAAAGTCCACTGGGCTTCTTTAAAGTGGTAACAACAAAGCAATTGAATGAGGCTCTTGAAAAAGTGAAACCAGAAATAATATCAGGTAACCACAGAGATTAGTTATATAAACACCATGCTTGGCAACATTAGAGCAGATACAGAAAAAAAAATAGATGAACTTAAGAAACTTATGGAAGCTCAACATAGGAAAAAAAATAGAATCCATAAAGCAGATTCAACTGTATATCCAGGAGAATAAAAACTCCATTGAAATTATTCAAGCAGATTAGGTCAATGCAAGGACAAGATCTCAGATATTGAAGACAGGCTTGCAGTTAGTGACCAGGAAAAGAAAGATTTCTCAAAAATAGTAAGGGTCTATGAGAAATCAATCCAGAAACTGCTAGACGATGCAAAGAAGAATAATTTAAGATTTCCCAGAGTCAATAAAAAAGCAGTAGATGCCACAAATGACATTAAAAAACTGCTCACAGACTTCATGGCAGAAAACTTTCATAGTAGAGAAAAAGAATTTGACATATAGATAAACAAGGAATGCAGAGCTTGAATTATTCATGATCAGAAAAAAATCTATAGCCAGGCATATCATAGTCAAGATTCCAGAGATTCAACACAAGAATAGAATCCTTAAAGCTGTTAGAGAAAAGAAACAAATTACCTATAGGAAAGCCCATTATTATACCAGCTGACTTCTCAGCACAAACTCTGAAGTCAAGGAGGACTTGGAATGAAGTACTCTAAGCTCTAAAGGAGAACAACTTTCAACCAAGATTGATGAACTCTGCAAAATTATCTTTCAAAATTGATGGAGAAATAAGATACTTCTATGACAAAGAACATCTGAGGAAATTTATGACTACCAAACCAGCACTCCAAAATGTTCTGAAGAACATTCTAGAAAGAGATAATAAGGACTAAACCTCCATTAACCCCAACAGAATGAACCTACCAGGGAAGGCAAATAATTAGAGGGAGGGGGAAAGAAGAGGAAACCAAAAACAGGAAAGTAACATGACAAGGGTAACTCCATACATATCAGTTATAATCATCAATGGTAATGGTCTCAATTCACCAATCAAAAGACACAGACTGGAGAATGGATCAAGATGTAAAATTCAACAATATGCTGCATACAAGAAACACATTTAGTTCAAAAAGAAATTCATAGACTGAAAGTCAGGAATGGAAAACAATACTCTATGCAACAGGAACCCAGAAAAAAGCAGAGGTAGCTATTCTATTTGCAGATAAAGTGAATTTGAAGACAAGACTGATTAAGAGAAATAAAGAAGGTCACTACATTCTCATAAGGGAACAATCCAAGAGGAAGAGATAACAATCATAAATATATATGCAACAAACACTAGTGCACTCAATTATATAAAGCAATTAGTAAACAGACATGAAAAATCAAATAAGCACTAATGCAATTGTATTGGGAGACCTCAATATCCCACTGTCACGAAAGGACAGATCAACTGACAAAAAAAATAATGAAATATTAGAACTAAGTAAAACTTTTGAACAAATGGACTTAGTAGATGTCTATAGAGTCCTCCATTCCACATCATCAGAATACATATTTTTCTCAGTTTCGCATGGGACATTCTCCAAAATAGTCCATAGACTGGCTTATAGGACATGATTAAGTAAGTGCAAAGGAACTGAAATTATCCCACACATACTATCAAACAACAGTGCAATGAAATTGGGAATCCATGGCAAAAGGAGCCACAAGGACTTCATAAATACATGAAAATTTAATAGCACCCTACTGAACAACCAATGGGTCACAGATGAAATTAAAGAAAAAAATAGACAGCTTTTACAGTTGAATGATAATAAAAGTACAACATACCAGAACTTATGGGACGTAATGAAGGCAATCTTAAGAGGGAAATTTATAGTAGTGAATACCTATATCAAGGAAAACAGAGCAAAGTGCATATAAACAAATTAATGGTGAACCTCAAAATTCTAGAAAGAGAAAAGCAGGCTAAGCCAAGAGCTCATCAAAGGGAGGCAGTTACAAAGATCAGAGCAGAAATTAGCACACTGGAGACTAAAAAGCAATACAAAGAATCAATGAATTGAAGAGTTAGTTTTTTGAGAGATTAAATAAAATTGAGAAACCCTTAATCAAAAGTGGAAAGAAAAGACTCAAATCCATGCAAAAAGGAAAGAAAAGACTGAAATCCATGAAGTTAGGAATGAAAAGGGTGAAATCACAGCAGACCCTGCAGAAATTCAGAAGATCATCTATACTTACTTTGAAAACTTGTATTCTAAAAAGATGGAAATAACAGAAGAAGTGGACAGATGTCTACATACATATGAATTACCAAAGTTGAATCAAGAAAAAATCCTAAATAATCCAATACCAATAAATGAAATCAAAGATGTAATTAAAAACCTATCAACAAAGAAAAGCCCAGGCCCTGATGAATTCACTATTGGATTGTACAAGAAACTTAGAGAAGACATAACACTACTACTTGTCAAACTCTTTAATGAAATTGAAAGATAAGCAAACTCCCAAATTCATTCTTGGAAGCAAGCATTACCCAGATACCAAGACCAGAGAAAAACCCAACTAAGAAAAAGAATTACAGGTCAATTTTCCTAAGGAACATAGATGCAAGAATTCTTTAAGATACTGGCAAACAGATGGCAGCAAATCTTCAAGAAGATGATACACCAAGTGGGATTCATCCCAGGGATGGTTCAACATATGTAAATTCATAAGTGTAATACATCTTATTAACAGGGCCAAGGACAAAAATCATACGATCATCTCAATAGATGCAGAAAAACCTTTTGACAAAGTCTAGCACCCATTCATGATAAAAAACACTACAGAAAATGGAAATAGATGGTCTTTATTTCAATCTGATAAAAACCATGTACAAAAAATCAGACAACATCATACTGAATGAACAAAAACTGAAAAACTATTTCTCTAAAATCAGGAACAAGACAGGATGTCCACTGTCTCCACTCTTATTCAACATAGTTTTGGAAACTTTAACTTGAGAAATTAGACAACAGAAAGAAATAAAAGGAATAAAGGTAGGAAAGGAAGAAGTTAAACTATTGTTATTTGCAGACGACATGATACTCTACATGGAAGATCACAAAAACTCCACCCAAAGACTTCTAGATTTAAAAAGCAAATCCAGTAATGTAGCTGGATACAGTCAATGTTCAAAAATCAGTAGCATCCCTGTACATGAATAACAAACTCACTGAGAAAGAAATCAGGGAAACAACACCTTTCACAATAGCATACAAAAAATTGAAATATTTAGGAATCAATCTAACAAAGGTTATGAAAGATTTCTACATTGAAATCTAAAGTACTCTGAAAAAGGAAATTGAAGAGGATATTAGAAAATAGAGTGGCATCCCATGCTTTTGGATAGGAAGAATCAATATGGGGAAAATGCCCATACATCCAAAACTGTTATATAGATTCAATGCAATCCCAATCAAAATTCCAATAGCATATCTCAGAGAATTTCAGAAAACAATCCAAAAATTCATCTGGAACCAGAAGAGACACAGAAGCAATCCTGGGTAACAAAGACAAGACAGGGTCATCACAATCCCTGACTTGAAATTATACTAAAATCTACTATGATAAAAACAGAATAGTACTTAATAACAAGAAGAAGATCATTGGAACAGATTGGAAGATGCAGAAAAAACTCCAGACATACTAATTCGCCTTATCTTTGACAAAGCTGCCAAACACATTAACTGTAACAAAACTCTTTAATAAATGGGGCTGCAAAAACTAGCTCTGTACATGCTGAAGATTAAAATTGGACCCGTATCTGTCACCATGCACTAAGTTAAAATTAGACTTGATCAGAGACCTTAACAGAAACATCAAATCTGCTGGAAGACAGAGTAGATAAAATTCTTGAAAACGTTGAAGTTGGCAAAGATTTTATGAACAAAACCCCAGTTGCACAGAAACTATCACAAAGGATCAACAATTGACATTTCATTGTACTTAAAAGCTTTTGCATAGCAAGAGAAACCACCAAAAGAGTAAAGAGACAACCCACAACATGGTAGAAAATGTTTGCCAGCTGTATCTCAGACAAAGGATTACTATCCTGAACATAGAACAACAACAAAAAATCAGTCTTCCCAGATTTTTAAAAAAAAATTTATTTTTTATTTATTTTAAAGAGAATAAAACAAAAGAGAAATGAACAAAGTAGATCAGAACAGAAAAATATAAGCAACATAGCACTTTACAACAAGACAACCAGATATTAACAGTAGCTACCATAATGTCTCTTTCTTTGTAATAGTTGAGCATGGCTTCATATGCAATAATATCAAACATAAAAAAATAATATAAAACCATTCAAGAGAATGAAAGAATTATAGGGTGTTCTGAACCAAATAACAGAAAATGAAGAATGTCTACTATAAATCTCATTTTCCATAAAAACATGTTTATACTATCACATATATTAAAATCCAATAAGACACAACATGAGAGAACCAATGGTAATAGAAGAACAAAAGCATGGTAGGACTTCAAAGCAAGATATTAAATCAGCAATGGTGGCTATAATGTTTTGTTTTCATACTATGTATTCATACCATCACACATAATAAAATTAAATAAAACAGAATAAAACCATTCCAACTGATGAATGAAAACATTAAAAAGTTTCAAAGCAATGTAATGGGGAATCATGATTACAATAAAATCTTATGTACTCTTACCATTTCTTAAACTAGAGAGACTATGTGGAATTTATACATGTGAGTTTGGTTTATTTTGCTTATGAGTATGGTCTCAAGCTGCATCCATTTATTTAAATTTCTTAATGTGATCATTCTTTATAGCTGAGTAGTACTCCATTATATAAAAATATCACAACTTTTTTATCCATTCCTCAGTTGATGGGCACTTAGATTGTTTCCAAGATCTGGCTATTACAAATTGTGTTGCTGTAAACATGGATGCACATATATCACTGTGGTATGACGTTTTCAGTTCTTCTGGGAATATGCCTAGAAGTGGAATAGCTGGGTCAAATGGGACTTCTAATTCCACCTTTTTGAGGAATCTCCAGACTGATATCCACAGTGGTTGCACAAGTCTACACTCCCACTAACAATGCAGAGGAGTTCCTTTTCCCCCACAGCCTCTCCAACGTTTGTTATTGGTAGTTTTCTTTATCCTGGCCATTCTTTCTGGAGTGAAGTGAAATCTCAGTGTGGTTTTAATTTGCATTTCTTTAACGACTAATGATGATGAACATTTTTTCATGTATTTATTTGCCATTAGTATTTCTTCATCTGAGAACTGTGTATTTATCTCGGATGCACATTTTTGGATTGGGTCTTTGAATTTTGAGGGTCTGGTTTTTTAAAATTGTTTATAAGTTGTAGCCAGAAGTCCTTTGTCTGAGGGACAGTTCACTAAGATTTTTTCCCAGGTTGTGGGTTTTCTTTTCACTCCGTTGGAGATTTTTTTCAACATGCAGACACTCTTTAATAAGACGTGATCCCAGTTATCGATTCTGGGAAGTATTTCCCATGTGGTTTGATTCTTGTTCATGAATTTTCTACCTACCCCTATGTCTTCAAGATTTCTACCTACTTTGTCTTCCAACAAATTTAGCATTTCTGTTTTAATATTTAGATCTTTGACCCACTTAGATTTTAGTTTAGTACTTGGTGCTAGGCATGGGTCTAGTTTCAGTTTTTGGCATATGGATAGCTAATTTTTCCAGCACCATTTATTGAAGAGACTATCATTCTTCTAGTGAGCATCCTTGGCCCCTTTATCAAAGATAAGGTGGCTGAGTGTGTTTGTAGTTGTAGTTGTATTTTCTACAACTTGCATGGATCTTCAGATCTGTTTTTATTCCAGTACCATGTTGATTTTATTACAGTAGCTTTGCAGTATAACTTCAAGTCAGGGATTGTGATGCCTCCTGCCTTGTCTTTGCTGCTTAAAATTGCCTTTGCTATTCTAGGTCTCTTCTGGTTCCAGATGAATTTTAAAAATGATTTCTCTAGGTCTGTGATTTCTCTAGATCTATGAGGTATGTTAGTGGTATTTTGATTGGGATTGCATTGAATATGTATAACAATTTTGGGAGAATGGCCATCTTCACAATATTTATTCTTCTTATCCATGAACAAGGGATGTCTTTCCATTTTCTGAGGTCCTGTTTGATTTCTTTTTTCAAGGTATTATAATTTTCCCTGTGTAAATCTTTTATTTATTTTGTTAGATTAATTCCTAAGTATTTCATTTTTCTGGATGCTAGTGTGAAAGGTGTGGCTTCTCTTATTTCTCTCTTAGTGATTTTGTTGTTAGTGTATATGAATGTTATTGATTTTTGAGTATTGACTTTGTATCCAGCTACATTGCTGAATTTATTATATCTAGGAATCTTTCAGTGGAGTTTTGGGGGTCTTCTATGTAGAGTATCATCTCATCTGCAAATAATGATAATTTAACTTCCTCTTTTTCTATCTTTACTCCTTTTATTTCTCTCTCTTGTCTAATTGTTCTGGCTAGTATTTTCAGTACTATGTTGAATATGAGCAATGATAAGGGAAATCTAAGGTAAAGCTTTCAATTTTTGGCCATTTAGTATGATTCTGGCTGTTGGTTTGTTGTAAATGGTCTTTATCATATTGAGGTAAAGACCATCTATTCCAATTCTCTTTAAGTTTCTTGTCATGAATGAGTGTTGGACCTTATCAAAAGCTTTTTCTGCATTTATAGAGATGATCATGTATTTCTTACTTTTAGCTCTATTAATATGGTGGGTTACAGTTATTGATTTACATATGTTGAACCATCCCTGCATTCCTGGGATGAATCCCACTTGGTCATGGTGTATAATCTTCTTGATGATTTGCTGCATTCTGTTTGCCAATATTTTATTGAGAATTTTTGCATCTATGTTCTTTAGGGATCTTGGCCTATAGTTCTCTTTTTTAGTTGGGTCTTTCTTGGGTTTTGGTACTAGAGTGATATTTTCTTCCAGGAATGACTTAGAAAGAATTGCTTCCCTTTCAATTTCATTGAAGAGTTGGAGGAGTGTCGGCATTAAGCCTTCTTTGTATTTCTTGTATAATTCTGCAGTGAATCTGTCTGGGCTTGGCTCTTCTTTGTTGGCAAGGACTTAATTATGTTTTCAATTTCATTAATAGAAATTGAGTTATTCAGCAGTTTTACATCTTCCTGACACACTTTGGTAGTTAATATGTTTCTAGGAATCTGTCCATTTCATCTGTGCTATCGAATCTATGAGAGTAGAGGTTTTCAAGATAGGTGTTGATAATCTTCTGTATTTCCATGGAATCTGTGGTGATTTCACCTTTTTCATTCTTTATTGCATGTATTTGAGTTTTTTCTTTCCTTTTAAAAATAAGGTTGGCCAGGTCTTGTCAATTTTATTTATTCTTTCAAAGAACCAACTCTTTGATTCATTGATTCTTTGTATTGTTTTCTTAGTCTGTATTGCATTAATTTCTGCTTTGATCTTTATAATTTCCTCCTTTTGGTTTTGGGCTTATCTTGCTCTCGTATTTCTAGATGTTTTAGGTGTAGCCTCAGGTCGTTCATCTGTGTTCATTCTGTTTTCCTGATGTGGGAACTCAGTGCAATAAATTTTCCTCTAAGGGCTGCTTTCGTTGTATCCCACAAATTCTGGTAAGTTATATTTGTATTTTTGTTTGCTTGTAGACATTTTAAAATTTCTTCTTTAATTTCCTCTGTGACTCACTGATTGTGCTAGAGTGTATTATTCAATTTCCACATGTTTCTGGGGTTTTTGCAGTTTCTTTTATCGTTAATTTCTAGTTTCATGGTGCTATGATCTGATAACATGCATGGGATAATTTCAATTCTTTTGCATTCACTTAAATATGTTCTGTGGGCTAGTATATGGTATATTTTATATAATGTCCCTCGTACTGCTGAGAAGAATGTATATTCTGATGTTGCTGGATAGAGTACTCTGCATACATCTATCAAGTCCATTTGTTCACAGATGTGATTCAGTTCTGTTATTTCTTTGCTGATTTTCTGTCTAGTTGATCTGTCTCTTTGTGTCAATGGTATGTTAAGGTCTCATGTTATAATTGTGTTATTTCTTATTTGATTTTTCATTTCTGTTAATACTTTCTTTGCATAGGTAGGTACTCTGGAATTTGGTGCATATATATTTAAGATTGTTATCTCTTCTTCTTAAAGTTTTCCCTTAACTAGTAGGTAGTGACCTTCTTTATCTCTTCAAATCATTTTTGCTTTAAAGTTCACATTGTCTGCAAACAGAATAGCTACCTCTGCTTTTTTTGTGGGGGGTTCCTGTAGCATGAAGTATTGTTTTCCATCCTTTGACTTTCTTTCTTTTTTTTTATTTGAAAGACAATAAAACAAAAGGGGGCAGTACAGAGCAGATCAGAACAGGACAACATAGGCTACACAGTACTTTACATTAAGTCAACTGGACATCAACAGTAGCTAACACCATATCTCTTACTCTGCTATAGTTGAGCATAGTTTCAAATACAATAATATCAATCATAACACAATAGTATAAAGCCATGCATAGAGTGAAAGAATTACAGGGCTTTCTGAACCAAATAACAGAAAATGTTCAATGGGTACTGTAATATCTCATTTTTGATAGAAAAGAAAAAAAAATTTGTTTGAGCTATCACACATATTCAAATTCCAATAAGACACAATGTGATAGAACCAATGGTAGTAGAACAAAAAAA
>PVJX010037607.1:0-16834 GCA_004027295.1 Dolichotis patagonum
GATGATGAACATTTTTTCATGTATTTATTTGCCATTCGTATTTCTTCATCTGAGAACTGTGTATTCATTTCAGATGCCCATTTTTGGATTGGGTCTTTGAATTTCGAGGGTCTGATTTTTTTTAATTCTTTATAAGTTCTAGACAAAAGTCCTTTGTCTGAGGCGCTGTCCATGAAGATTTTTTCCCAATTTGTGGGTTATCACTGGCAAAACTTAAAGAAAACTATTTTGGCTGCCAGTAGAGGTTTTAGTTCATAATCAGCTGGTTCCAAGGCAGGATGACATGACAAATGGGCATAGCAGAGGTGAGTTGCTCATGGCATGGGAGCAGGAAGCAGAGAGAAACCAAGGGAGTAGAGAAGGACATAGAGCTTTCTAAGGCATGTCCTCAGTTACCCACTTCCTCTTACATGGCTTCACCTCCCAATATCACATTTAACTATATACTCATCAATGGACTAACATACAGATGACTAGCATGCATCTGTGATCCAATCACCTCCCAAAAGCCCCATTTAGGAGGGTTTTTGGGGGGAGGGACATCTAGATGTAAACCATAACACTGATTTTTATCATTTTCCTATTCATTGCATTGCTGTTCTTCTATTATAGCCATATCAACTGCATACAATGACATTTTTATATCATCACTTTTAATATTTACACTTCCTATTTTTTCCTTTCATTAAGGGATAATTTATTGGCAGTATAACACCACAATAAGAAATAATAAAGTTCTTTGAGAAGGAAAATATTACCAGATGAAATACTGGACATATAAAAAGAAAGGGAGAGTATGGTAAATAATAAATATGTAACTCCTAAAGATCTGTTTTTCATTTCTAAAATTACTTTTAGAAGTTAATTTAATAGTGATATTATTATGTTGCACCATGTGCTATATAACTTATGTAGAAAATTTTCAAAAAAAATAGCACCAAACCTGGGAGGAAGAAAATGAAAATATATATTCTGCATCACTACACAATTTTCACACTACACGTGGAATGGTGTAATATTATTTTAAGGTAGAATTTCAAAAAGAGATGTTGTAGTACATAGCCTTTATGATGGATTTCAATAACGCACACTTTCTGTTATTCATGTCTGTGTGTAATCCCTTCTCTTTATATGTAGGATAAATATAATGACTCACTTCTAAAAAGCAGAATAGAGCAAAATTACTGGAAGCAACTTCTGAGATTATGGCATAAAACAGAGTCTCATTTTTCTCTTCTACATCTTTGCCTCTTACCATAGATTTACCATCTAATATAGTTTCTAATGTTTATAAAATCTATGTCAGTGGTGCTGGGAATGGTGGTGCACACCTGTAATCCCAGCACTTTGTGAGGCCAAGGCAAGAGGATCACAAGTTTGAGCCCAGACTGGGCAATTTATTGACAGCTTGTCTCAAAACAAAAGGGAGGATTGGCACTGGACATGTAACTCAGTACACAGGTCATGAGTTCAATAACAAGGATCAGAAAAAAACCAAAATTTATATCAATGTAATCATACTTTATATTTGTATGTGACTTACATTTTCTCAGTTAATAAAAAGAGAAAGTACACAATTTGTCTTTACTATTGATTTTGCATTCCATTGTATGAATATAGCAACAAGCTATCCACGGTCTTAATGCTAATTATTTCTGAGTCTATGGTGTGATTTGCTTATTTTTATTTGTGGGTCTGGCAATCAATCCTGGGTCCTTTAGCATGCTAGAAAAGCACTCTACTCTGAGGTACACCTCCACCTCCATTTTTGGGTTGTTATTTCAAATTACAAATGGTCACAGGTGTCTCATGTTGCAATCTCTTAAGACCTATAGCTATAATGGCCATTGTGGAGTATGATATCTTCAATTTTATTAGATTATGCCAAATTGTTTTACAACTTGCTCATGTCAACTTACATTCTCACAATACCAAAGTTCGGTAAATCACTTTTTTTAGTATTATGGCATAATAATATGTCATTATGATTTTTATTTGCATTTCTGATTACTAATGAAACTGTATTTTCCTTATCATTGCTTTGATTTTTTCCTTTTGTACAGTACTGTGGTATTTCTCATATTTTTTTAAAAAATTTTCAGCTATACTTTTCTATGAGTAGTTCCATGTTAATGCTGACAATAAACAGGTTGTCACAGTGAAAGCTCAGGATGTGATCATCATGCCACCACTGCTGGAGCCAGCTCACCACAAATTTTCACCTGTCTCACCCCAGAAGTCATCCTGTAAGTGTCCACTGCACAATAGGGAGGAAACAATTGAAAAATAGCTTTTCCAGCAAATGATCCTGTGTAAATTTAATTTTCACCAGCAAAAGATGAAGTTGGACCCCTAATCCACACCATATATAAGAGTTAACTCAAAATGAATCACAGACAAAAATGTAAGAGCCAAAACTAGAAAACTCTAAGAAGAAAACATAGCTGTAAATATTCATGACTTACATAAGCATGATTTCTTAGCTATGAAACCAAAAAGACAAGCAAAAAAATAAAAAGTTCTTAGACTATTATCAAAAAGTAAAACTTTTGTGCTTCAAACAACATCAAGGGCTGGGGATTTAGCTGAGTGGCTCAAGCACTTGCCTGGTAAGTACAAACAATAACATCAGAAAAGTAAAAAGAAAACTCACATGATGGGAAGATATTTTTGCAAATCTACAACTGATAAGAATCATCTAGAACACATAAGGAATGATTATGATTCAATAATTTAAAAACAAGTAGTAAAATTTTAAATTAGACAAAGAAACAATATATAAGTTCCCAAAGACTATATTCAAGAAAGGTGATCGATAGAATTAGTCACTAGGGAACCATAAATAAAATCCTCAATAAGTACCATTTCATATCCACTAAGATAGCTATGATGAATCAAAAAAATAATTCACGGGTTGGTAGAAATGAGGAGGAATCAGAACCCTCATAATTGTAAATGGGGATGTAAATTGATCCAATCTTTTGGAAAACAGCCTGGCATGTCCTCAGAGGTTAAACATACAGATTCTACAATGAGTGTAAATTTATGTCACGAGAAATGAAAAATACACGTGTGCAAAGAGCTGTACTCAATGTTTCTAGCAGCATTATCTTCAAAGTCAAAAACAAGAAGCAACCCAAATGACCATCAACCAATGAATGGATAAACAAAATGCTGTAGATTCATAAAATGGAATATTATTCAGCATAAAATTAAAATGAAGTATACTAATTGATACTACAACACAGATGAACCAAGAAGCCACTCACAAGGACCACATATTATATTATCCACATATACCAAATGCACAGAACACACAAATCTACATAGATCGGAAGCAGTTTAGAACCTGCCCAAGGCTGTGAAAAACTATGAGACTAGGAGTGAAGGCTAAGGAATATGCTGGGTCTTTTTTGACATAATGAAAATAAATTGATTACAGTTTTGGATGCACAATTTTGTAAATAAAAGCCATTTGATTTTCCCTTTTAAACGGGTATTACGTGATATGTGATTTAATAATCAAAAAGGTTTTTTTTTCTTTTCCATAAAAGAGAAGTAAGAAAGTTTGAGAGTCCTATCAAAGTAGCTGAGTCATACATGGGTTGCCCAAGTCACTGATTTACTGAATTCAAAAGGGTGGAAGTGCTTCAGAGCTGGACCTGTTGAATTAACCCCCTGGAATCCCAGATTTAGAAGTAAATGCTCCCAAAGACCTCATTCAGCATGCAGCCAATCACCACGCTGTCTGCTCTGATTAGAGATAATGGATAGCTATAAGGTGTTATAGCCAGGCTAATATATAAATATGATTTTCTGTCAGAGCAAATTCTATTCTAAATAAGTAAAATACCTTTAAATGATTACTAAGCCAGGGCTACTGCTACTGATAGGGGTTTAACTAAGAGGCTGAGTATTGCAAAGTATGTGCAAGGCCCTGAGTTCAATTTCTAACAAAACACACACACACACACACACTTATCAGGGTTGATACTCAGTTATTTCAAAACATAGAAATGCCAGGATTTTAATGCTTGAGAATTTCCAGAGAAAGTGGACCAGACTTTTGTTTCCTGAATCCAGGCAGAAAGAGGTTTTTCAACTGTTAATTCTGCATTAATTTGATTTATCTCATGGTTCAGTGGCTACACAATGGTGCAGTTACCATTGCTAAAACACAATTACCAATGCAAGACTACATAGGAGGGTTAAATGGAAATAAGTAAGCAAACACAATGCCTTTACAAAGAACTACTGACTTGAACTTCAAAAAAACTGAAAAGGGGAAAAGTTTGCTAACTACATTTATGAAAAAAGAATACTTTCCCTGGGTTAAGGAAGGCAAGGGAAAGGGGCTACACACTGTGAAGTCATTTTTCAAACTGTAACAAATTGAAAAGCTGTGGCTTAATATAGAATACAGATGGTCAGTTTTGTAATAGTTCTAAGCTTATAGTGTCTTCTTTTTTGTCCCAGAGCATTATATTTTGCTTGGCAATAGTTTTTATCCTGGTTTCCCTGCAGCTGCTTTTCAAAGGAAAAATGTACATTACTTCATCCTGTGGCTTAATCTTGGTATACAGAGCATTACAGCAGCAGTAATGATTTCTTGTAATCACCTCTGCCCTGTATCGAAGTCCTTAGGGAGGCAGTGTTTCATGCATTAGAATTTTACCATCACAAGCACGTTCACTACTTAAATAGCTGCAGAGGTGGTAGTAAATGAGAACATTAAGTGCTTCCACCCATCCCACCCAAATTCCATTCTTCACTGGAGAGAAAGACAATGATGAAAACATGAGTTCCTACTGTATTCACATTTGCTCTACTGTTTGCCATCCTGGGATCCTAAAGACCTTCAAATTTGATGGTGAACTAACAGAATTTTATTATATTCCTTTTAATTCACATGAAAACTGATTTCACTTAGAAATAAAATACAGATCCAAACATATGTAGGCATATCCTATTGTAATAAAATGCTTTTTACATTTTTGTTGGACCAAATGATCACATAACCTATTCTTGCCCACCAGTTCTGTTTGCTCAGTATTGAATATTGAAGAATGAAGCCTTGTAAAGCATGATCATCAAGGCAGGCAAGGACACAGCAATAAGGGGCCTAAGTATGTGTTTCATTATCTTTTTGCGGCAGGCAACATGCAAGACAACTTGTACACACTCTTTCAAAAAGCATGCTTTTCATTAGTCACTAACAAAGAAGACCTTGATAATCAATGCTTTGGAGAATTTGGATTTTGTTAATGCCTTCACAAATTCCACTGATGAAACTAGAATTGTGTTGGAAAAGAGAAGGATAGGCGTTTTTATGCATATCACACATAAAGCAGGAAAGTAAAATTTGCAGAGTCAAAGGCAAGTGAGTTCCAGAGCAGGAAGCAAAATCCTGACCTTGTAATCCTTTGTTCCAGGGCCTAACCCACACAGAAATGATTTTATGTTTCTAGTAGCAGTTGCTTCTGTAAATATAAGCCTCTGATGGACACAGGAAAATACTTCTAGGAATCCTTCTTGCATGACAGATTTTAAAAATCTGAAGGGAAATATTTGTTACCATTTTACTAGTAACCTAGACCTATGGGATCTTTAAAAGGCCATCCCTAACTTACTCCCTTCCCACTACCATCTAAATCCATCATGCTCTTATCAAAATTCAGTGAACAGACAAGTTTTAGGGGAAGTTTCATGACATGAGCTTCTGGTAAAAATTGTTGAGTTAGACGCACCAACAAAGTAAACCTTGCTCAATGAACATTCCAGACTGTAATGGGTCTGTCAAAAAATTACTTCTAAGGGACCTTGGATGTAGCTTAGTGGTAGATAACTTGGTTAAAATATGTGATACTCATTTTAATTCTTAGCACTGCAATAATGATGATGATGATGATGACGATAATTATCATACTTTTCTCATTGCTGAGACAAAATATCTAACACTCACCAGTTAAAGGAGGAAAAGTTTATTTCAGCTCACAGTTTGTAGAGGCTTCAGTCCATAGTCAGCTGGCTCCAAGGCAGGGTAGTATGGCAGAAGGGCAACACAGAGCAGAAACAGCTCATGGTGTGGCAGACAAAAGGCAATGAAGCAGCAAGCCTGACTTTCCCTTGTATCCATCCAGGCTAAAATCCTGGATGGTTGGTGCCACCTACAACCAGGTTGGGGTTTTTGTCTTCAAGAAATCCATTCAGCCACACTTAGAATTTTGTTAATTCCAATCAGTGAACTAATTTAGTAATCCTAAATTGATCCCAGCACTACATACACTAGATACAGCCACCTCCAAAAAGCCTTAACTGTGGCCTAATGAGGCTTTGAGGGGACATCTGGATACAACCCATAACAATAATGATGATGTTAATAATAATAATAATGACCTTTAAAAAGGGTTTAAGCAAAGACACCATCAACAGTCCTTAGGGCAAATCAACCTTTGGGTCTCTGCCATTGAAATTCCCTCAGGCTGACTTCCTCTAGCTTTTCTATGGCTCATTTCTCACATAGTCCTTTGGATTTCAGTTTAAAAATAGCCTCTTTATAGATGCCTTTCCTGAAAACTCCCTCTAAAGGTGCTCTTTCCTCTCCTACCACAAAACATTCTATCACATACTCCTATAACTATGTCCACAGACTAGAATCACAGACACCTTGGGTCTTGCCACTCATCAATGTGACCTTGCACAAGTCCCTTAGTCTTTTGTCTTCTGACTAGCATCAAAGTGATCTCCATTGCAAATCATGATGAAACATATAGGGAAGCAAGCATAACAATTAGGTGGCCTACAGGTAAGGTCTCTTCTGCAACTAACCCTGTAGGTGATGCAAGACAAAGTGTTTTCCATCTTGGGGCCTCGGTTTCATCATAGTTCATTGCAGAAATTGGATTCATTGAGCTCCACAGTCCAGCTCTGAAATTGCCTGCTCTACAGCTGCACAGCTAGCTGTCATGTTCTTTTTCATCCCAAATTCATAACTGCCCTGATGTTAGTCCCAGGTTAGAACACATTGGCTGCCACTTGAGCTATCCCTTTCCTCTCCCAGATACCACTCCATGCAGGTCAACTTAATGCATGAATCTATAAATGCAGGTTGTGGCACCTCACTTCATATGGGGCTGGAATGGTTTTCTGCTTATAACTGACAAAACAGGGTCATCTGCAGCTCGTGGTTGTCTTGTCGTGGTGACAAGTTATTTTCTTGTTGCTGGGACAAAATATCAGACACCCACAAGTTAAAAACAAGTTTTTTTGACTCACCGTTTATAGAGGTTTCAGTCCCTAGTTTGCTGGCTGCAAGTCATGGTGGCATGGCAGAGGAGAAAGTGCTCATGTCATGGCAGACAAGAAGCAAAGAGAGATCAAGGGAGAGGGAGAGAAATATACCCTTCCAGGTCACTGCTCCCAGTGACCTAACTGCACCAGGCTTCACCTCACAACATCACACCCAGCTATAAACCCACTGGTGCTCTAACAAATAAGTACCACACACTCTCGTCCCATGTTCCAGTCACCACTCAAAAGCCTCACCTAGGAGTGCATGAAGCTTTGATGGTCACTTTAGATATAAACCATAACACTGGTCCAGGATTAACCCTCTAAAACAGCACTAACATTTTTCTCAGAACAATCTTGACAAATCTAAATATTCATCTTTGTGCTCTTCCATCTCATAAATCATGTCCCTTCATTTAAGTTTATTCTGGAAATCCTAAATTACGATTTCAGATATGATTCTATTCTGCTGGCCCTCCTATCTCTGTGGCTTTGCTGGTGAATTGTTATTCTCTGCTATCCTTAGGTGGCATCTTTCAAAATTCAATCCTACCCACTTAGTCAACCAGTATTTATGACCCCCAATTCTATGCCAGACCCTGTAAATGGATCTGAGGTTACAGCAATTACAATGACTTAGTAGTTCTTGGTTTGGAATTGGGAAATATGTTAGCCATTAAAAGCCTGTTCCATCAACTTGAATATGATTATATACTATCTTAGCAAATGCAGCTAATTAACTAGCCCCTCTTTTTGCCCCTTTTCTCTCTCAGACTTCATATTGACTGCTCTGAAATGTTGTCTTTTAAATGTTGGCTAAGTTACCATGGAATTATTTCAATTACATTAAATAAAATTCACCATCTAAATATCTTTAACCACAACAAATGTGAATATTTTTCTTCAGTAATGAAAGTGAACCTTTATGTGTATCCTATTCACTCTCCCAGAGGGAAAAAATGATTAAGGAGCCATCATGTTGCCAGTGTGCTTTTTGTATGATATCATCACCCTAACAACCCACATATAAATGTATAAACTGACCAAGGAATTAAGGAATCTGCTGCCAATTACCACCCTTGTAATCTTCCCATGAGCAAGGTGAAGAGAGGTCCTCATCTGAGAAGCACTGAATTATGTAATTTCTGGCTCTGAAGCCTGTCTGTGTTCAAAACTGAGGTAAACGACAGCCTGCAAAATTTTAGCCTAACCGCTAAGTGCTATTTAGAATCCTGAACTTGTTTGTGAGGTGGTTTACTTACAATTGTGTATTCAGCTTTTTTCCCCTTAAACTACATGAAATTGACATAATAGAGCATGCCAACATTAAAGGTGAAAGCTTTTCATTCATCCACAAAAGGAAAAGGAATAACAGGATAGTTCTTAACCAACTAATCAACACTGTGGTCCTCTCTTGAAGGACACAAGGCCAGTACTAAGAAGCTTAACTGTCTTGATGGTACCAAATCATTGCTTTCTGAACCTCAGCAGACATCCAGAAGATCAGCTGAGCTGAGCTTGGACTCGCAAATGCAAGAGGTGGTGCCTCGACTCACCAAAGGCACCAAACAAGTGGGTAGGGATTTTGTTCTTGCCTAATACATTATTTTAAGTATTAACATCCACAAACATTTCTATGCCAGCCAAGAAATGATCAACCATTTAAAACCTTAGAAAAGTAATACTGTCTCATTAATTTTTAAAAGGAAAGATGTATTTTAAAAGGCAAAATTGCAGCAGAGAACCAGCCAAGTGAAATGAATCCTTGAGGTTCTCCTGTCTCCCAACGTAAACTCAAGACTGATTACCCAAAGCAACAGCTAATCTCCACATTAACCACTGGACCATTGTTAGACTTGCCCTTTGGGACCAATCTCAGACCTTCTTTGGCTTGGTGTTCTCACAAGTAGTGTAGGAAGCACTGCCATTGGCCATTAGCCCACCATTGAACTTTAGCTGTCTGTTACGATAAACACTCAAGGTTCAGTATAATGGCCCCTAGGTTTCGGTCGATGCCAATAAGTTGTAATTCAAATCACCCAGTGACTTGGGGTTTCTGAGACAGTGGCTACTTAGACTCACTGGTAGAGGTGAGCTGCATTTCACAATGAAATGATGTTCCAGCAAGCTTCTCAGGAATCTCTCTTTTCTTGAGACATTTTTACATTTATGCTTTGCTTTGATGTATAAGAACACTGAATGAATACATCAGGACTCATGGATGGCCATCTCAGTTCTGCCACTGGCTGGCTACATGATCTTGAGCTGAGTCTCAGCTTTCTCATGCAAGTAACAGAGATACTTGTATTAATATGAACAAATTTACCCTTTTCACTTGCCGCTTCTGGGATCTGTCACAGCCACCATGAGAATGGCTTCCCTTTAGCCACACCATCCTGCCTTGGAGCCAGCTGAGTATGGACTGAAGCCTCCAAAAACTGTTGAAGAAATTATGGATATTGGGTCATTTGCTCCAGAAGATATTCATATTCCTAAGATTTATGTACATTGCCTTATAAAGGGAGAAAAATATGAGAAAAGAATTGAGCATTTATCAATCCGGAAGAAAGGTGATGAAAAAGCCAAATCTGATAAGCCTGCAGATAATGTAAGAGAATAAACATATCATCCGATGGGCAGCTCTTGAATTCAAGGACGGCATGTATGCTAATTTGGGCATAGGAATCCCTCTTCTGCCTAGCAACTTTATAAGCCCAAATATGACTGTTCATCTTCAAAGTGAAAATGGAGTCCTGGGTTTGCATCTATATCCATTGGACAATGAACCTGATGCAGTTCTAATCAATGCAAGCAAGGAAACAGTTACGGTTCTTCCAGGAGCCTCTTTTTTCTTCAGTGATGAATCATATTCGATGATCAGAGGGGGACATGTCGATTTAACACTAAGAGCAATGTAGGTTTCCAAATATGGTTACCTAGCCAACTGGATGATACCTGGGGAGATGGTGAAAGGAATGAGAGATGCTATAGACTTAGTGTCCAGTGCCAAAACCAAGGTAATGCATATCATGGAGCATTCTGCAAAGGGAAATGCACATAAAATCATGGAGAAATGCACATTACTATTGACTGGATAGCAATGTGTCAACTGCATTGTTACAGAAAAGGCTGTGATTGATGTGGTCAAGAAGACAGGGCTGAGACTGACTGAGCTCTGGGAAGGCCTGACAGTGGATGACATACAAAAGAGTAAGCACTGGGTGTGATTTTTGTGGTTTCACCAAAACTCATCCCAGTGAGCAGATCACAACTTGAAATGTGGAATAGACGTTTGTCCCTGGCTGCTAATTTTTCATTTTAAACTCACAGAATTTAATTAAAAAGACATCAGGATCAGAATTGTATAATTAACAAGCTGTTTCTGATAAGTTTTCTTTTAGTGTTTCAGTACTTACACAGTCATATAGACTTTGTCCTCAAGCATGTTATGACATTTTAATGAAAACAAGAAAAGTATTTATGCTTGCCCTGTTTCATAAGTGCTGGGAAGATTGTCTTTTTAGCATTGGTTCTCATGTTGCATGTACTCATATCTTCATCTTGTATGGTAAATTATATGCAGTATT
The DNA here is from genome assembly GCA_004027295.1 of Dolichotis patagonum. Taxonomy (NCBI): domain Eukaryota; kingdom Metazoa; phylum Chordata; class Mammalia; order Rodentia; family Caviidae; genus Dolichotis; species Dolichotis patagonum. The sequence goes on from PVJX010037607.1 coordinate 10,878, forward strand.
CACTAAGGTGGGTCCTAGCAAGAGTTTTATTCATATGTTTTCCCTTGTAATTAAATTATGATTTAATAATCCTGAGGGCAAATAATATATATGTGAATTTGCTATTCGGAGGAATGCTCTCTTAATGATTATTTTTCCTTCAGCTGTCTCTGCCTTTCATTAGGGGGCTCTGATGTTGTGATTACATCTGTCACCCTAGACCATCCCCTATCCTCCCATACACTTTGTGGCTAAATAGATACCCAAGAAGACAAGTGGGAGTGTCTCTGAGCAGAAAGATAACTGGTTTGTGGAAGGAACAAGAAGGTATAGACTCTGGATGGGTGCTGAAATCTCTCTAAGAAGTTGCTTTTATGGACAACCATCCATCCATTTGTGCTTTCTCAAAGTCTAAGGAAAGCCTAAGGAAGAGGGCTAGAAACCTAACTAATCAACATGGATAGTTTTGGAGTTTTTAAAAACAACATCATAGGGATTTAGTTCAGTGGCACAAGCACCTGTGTGGCAAGCACAAGGTCATGATTTCGATCCCTGGTACAAAAAAAAAATTCGTATTCCTTTATATCCAGAAAAATCCATAAGATCATTTCTCTGTTGCTGAGGTCCAGTGGGCTAATTACCCTTACTCCTTCTTATACCAAGAAGGGCTGTGAGTAATTTACCATTAGCCCTTAGTCACAATGAGAACAGAGTTCAGAGATAGGATAATAACAGACACTTTTTTAGGCTCACATTTCTAATCAGAAAATATTTTTAAATATTGAATGACTTTTTACAGAACAATTTTTTTTTCTTTTGACTAGGCTACTTACTTTACTAAAGTACTACTAATTTAGCCGTATCTGGATAGAGGAATGCATGATGGGCAAGACATGGATTTGAAGAATGGGTGAACTTTTAGTGTTGGCACTGGATTAGATGGTGAATTACATCTGTAAGAAGTGCTTTCTCAAGGATATCTCCAACACTCAACAGGTACTGGGGCAGGGGGCACTTTAGAAACATCCTGGGTATCAGATGGGAGAAAGTATAGACCCTCTGAAGGCACACAGGACAGCAGGCCACTGCACAGATGTAGGCATAGTACAGTGTAATACATCATTATCTTGGCATTCACTATAGGGCTTTATGTATATTTTAGGTAATAGCTGTTAATGAAACTCACTTCTCATCATGTAAAATATTCAAGGGAAAAGAGAATTGTTTTTATGAGTATCACACTCCATATATTAAACAGCCTTTCTGGCAGGTTACATGGTTGAAAGTATGCACTGGTTAAAACAACAACAACAACAAAATTCTTATAATGTACCAGGTACATGAGGGTAATATATCTATCTTAGATTTACAATCTGGAAAAAACATTTTGTTGATTGCTGTTGTATTTTCAAAGTTACTTGCTTAATATTCCAGTTTTTAACATGTGATTCTAAGAATGTTCTAAACAGTAGCAAATTCTAAATTAAGAACTTAATATTCTTGATCAAAGAGTGCCGAGATGTTAAGAAATGCATTTAAAAATACAATAAAGGTCCAAATTGAAAGAGGAAAAGAATACTAACAATGATGATGACAATAATGATTATGGTGATACTGTCCCTACTCCACCTCACTAGCCGTGGTAAAGACATAAGACAATGATACACATAAAACTGTAAAACGCAAAGAACTTTAATAACAAAATATCCTTATTGTTGCTAACTTTTTTAGTCTGTTTGGCACTACAACAGAATACCACAGACTGGTTAACTTTAAACAAACACTAATTTTTATTTGGCTTATGGTAATTGAGTTTGGGAAGCTCAAATTGGGTGGGCCACATCTGGTAGGGGCTTCTTGTCAGGATAACATAGTGAAAATCATCACATGAGTTAAAAAGAGAGAGAAGGAGGCTAAACACATTAGGAATCACTCCTAGGACAACTAGCCTGCTCCCTGGAGAACACAGTTAAACAATTTACAGCACAACTCTCATGATCTAATCACCTCTTAAAGGTCCCATTCCTTGACACTATTGTGTTAGGGATCGAGTTTCTAACATGCGAACTTTGGGAAATACATTTAAACCACATCAGTAAATTTGAATAAAATGGGTTTACAAATCTTGCATGCAAACCAAACAATGGCAAAGGGAAGTTGCCATGAAAATGCCACATAGCTGTGGACAAGGGGCACTATGACACTGGGAAGAGATTTGGTATAGCAGGCAAAAGGTCCAAATACTAATCCTATTCCCACTGCTAACCATCTCCTCTATAAACCTCTACAGAAGAAATAAGCTAGAGCATGAGTGTCCAAACTTTTGGCTTGAGTGGGCTATAATGAGTGAAAAGGAAGTATCTTGGACCACATAAAACATCAAAAAGAATATCTAAGTTTTATATATATATATATATATATATATACACACACACACACACACACACACACGCATATGCAACAGAACTTACTTTGTTTTTAAAATATCTGCATTATAACATTAAACAAAAAAGGGGCAACATAAACATAAAACTAGTAGGATATTCCACTTTGTTCTTCTAAGTCACACAAACACAAATAATGTCTGTTACCCACAGGTTTCCATTCGGCTGTGTGTGGCAGGCACAAGAGATGGAGTTACAAGTCCACTGTGTCCTTCACTACCCAGTATTCTGTTGTCACCTATGCACTGCACTATTGTAGCAGGCAGCTGAGTTAGTCAGTAATATTACAGGCAGTGAGATAGGGCTAGGTCCTCAATGGAACCATTGCAGACACCTGGCAACCATGGGGGATACAGATACCTCCTGCTGTGGGCCAGGCCTCAAGACAAAGGATCAAACAAATGCATCTACATCCTGGGGACTGATATTCTAATTAGTTCCCTCTCACCCTGGAGCCACTATCCCATCCTTCTAGGGGAAAGATAACAGCTCCAAGAATGCCCACTTGCTACGTGACTTGCTTTCCCATTTGTTCCTAATGTAATCAATTTTACCTGAACTATTGATCTTATTGGCTAACTATAGTTATGTCCCACCTTATGCCCATCTGCCTTGTGAGCTCCCAGTCTTCCCCCACCTTGAACCCATGGTTTTACTCTATAAAAGTCCCTGTAAAAGACAGAGTCCTGGGCAACCCGCTCAGGATCCCCTTCTGTCCCTTCAGACAGAAGCTTTCTCTCAATAAAAATATTCTACTCTTCACCTCTGTTGTTCCTAAAATTCATTCTTCGATTTTAGAGAACACGAACTCGTGGACACAGTAGGTCGGGAGTTTCATTCTCCTATATCACTATCACGTCATGAAAAGTCTCACTAAATAATACTACTAAAAGTTTATGATTTTCTGGGGCTATGTTACTAAGTATCCAGGGTCACACGTGGCTTACAAGCTGTGTGTTGGACACAGTAGAGCTAGATTAAGTCATTTTTACAACTTTTTAGGCATAAAAATCTTCTGTCTTATGAAATTATATTCGTATGTTGCATTAATCAACTTTCCTGCTGCTGGAACAAAATATCCAACACCTACAACTTAAAGGAGCAGAGGTTCACTTTGGCTCACAGTTTAAAGGGATTAAGCCCATGATTGGCTAGCTCCAAAGCAGAAACATCATGTAGAAGAATACAGCAGGGCAATGCAGCTTAGCTTGTTATGATCAGGAAACACAACAGGAAAATAGCTCCAGAGAGGAAGAGGAGAGAGACTAGATATGGTACCCAAGGTCATGCTTCCATGACCCAACCAGACACATCGAGAAGCACATTTCATCACTCTGCTAGGCAGCTCCCAAGCTAATTCAGTTGACGAAATCAACCTTAATTGTCACACAGGACCAACATATAAAACAGCAAAGAAATAAAATCACTTGAATTGTGTAAAATGATAGTATTTAACAGAAAACACTACATTTTCTTGATTTGATAATGCTATATTTATTTACAGTTTGCAACTAACATAAGGAGAGGGCTTACAATAACTGTGTATATTCTTTTAATACTTCTGGAGTACCAATACTAAGTTGATGGTATAAACTACGACTAATGGCATCTCAGAATCAATGACTGCGATGTGTTGTGATGACTTGACCTTGATGTCTAACAAGGTCTAAACAACCCAGGTTTTGGAACATAGTTTGAAGACTGTTAGATGAGGTTTCTAAGATGCATGTAAGTTTGACATTCCATAATCTTAATATTGCAAGTGGCTATAAGAAATTATGGAAGGGTCCTTGCAAGCATATTCAAAAAGTGACTATGTTGGAAGATGTTTCTAATGTGACTTACAAACAACAGATTTTAAGGCAATGCTCAAAGACAGGTTCTTACAAGGTTAAAGCCAACTATATATGGTTGAAAAGGCTGTGTGTCCTTCCATTTGTCCAAAGACATATCTCACATTTTAAGAGTTTGCCAATTAAATGGAACCATATTTAGATGGAGCTACCTGACCACTACAAGAGAAGGAATTTGTTAAGTGAGAAAAACCAAGGGAAGTCCTGGGCCCACCAAGGCCTGGGAATGAAGAAGCTAGAGTCTAATGAAAAAGATGAAGCTAGAGTCTAATTAGCTGCGGTATGTGATTGATAACCAAAGTAAGTATCCTTACTGTGTACAAAACACTTTTATGTTCATTATATCCCCTGATATCTCAACGAAAGTCTAAGGGCATAGAAAAGGAACGCATCATCAGCTTCTATCCTTCTCCCCATTTTAGAGATGAAGACTTGAAAAGTGAATTAATTTGCCCAAAGTTGCCCAGCTAATAAATGGCAGAACAAGGATTTAAATTGCTTCAGTTAAAATCAGAGTCCACATCATTTCCTACTGCAGTTGCTCACCTGCAGGCTTTACTACATGGAGCTCTGCAGCAACCTTAACCCTGCTTAGGATCAAGTTCATTTTAACAGGGCTACATCTTCTAATTGCAATTTACATCTCATTCTCTCTGCAGATGTGGAGGGATTAATTCCTGAGTCCTGATCTCCCCTTTGAAATCACCAGGATCTGTGAAAACTGTCCAGATTGTCTGTGCTGGAAGTGTCAAACAACAGGGACAGCTCCAGCAACTCAATTCAGCCAAGGCATGATGATGGCATGGACCCTGAGAGGCAGACTTGTCAGGAATGCCAACCTTGCCTCTCTGATAATCATAGGTGGGCAAAAGGTTAGACACTTGGTGCTGAGAGCTGCTAATTTTTTAAACAGGACACGAGCAACCATCATTTCCAAGATGGGAGGCATTTTTCCCTCACCCTTTCAGAAAGCCTTGAGAAATGTAATGCAACTGAACCCCATCTGCTGCCCCCTTGAAAAGTGATCCGGTAAGACATGCTCTCTCTTACAGGACAATTTGCAGAGAAGCCCTGCTGGCTGCTCTGTTTGCTCTGAAAAAAATCCCAACAGCTGGCAGACAACAGAATGGTTCCTGTTGTGGACACAAATGGCAAGGTAGTTCAGAATAAATAACCTGCTGAAAGCTAGCAAGCCCTGCTAATTGTTCTGATCACACTTTCAGAATGACTCTACACTGCTTCTTTAAGCAGTCAGTCCTTAATTCTTCATGGTAACAGAGGGGAATAATGTCAAGGACTAGCTAGAAAAAGACATAATAAAAGAATCATTCGTACTGAATAGTGTACTGTGTTCAATGATGTTTTACAAAATTACCTTGCCAATTATGATTTCTGTAACAGAAATAAGTTGCCTTTGCTGCTTTGGCAGTGGCAGAAAGTCTATAATGAGACATGTGTAATAGGTGAAAGGGATCTACTGGTGAATCCTCCATAGTTAACCGCTAATGAACTAGACCTAGACCTCTACAAAACCATTAGCAGAAATGATCAAAGGTCACTTTGTAAAGACTGGCTAATCTCTTAATGCCAAGTAGCTAGAATATTTACTTCATCCTTTGGCCTAATATCCTAATAGTGGAAAAAAAGACAAAAAGGGACTTTCAAATTTGTTATACCGAAA
>PVJX010037608.1:0-16834 GCA_004027295.1 Dolichotis patagonum
CTCCTCCTTCTCCTCCTTCTCCTTCTCCTTCTCCTTCTCCTTCTCCTTCTCCTTCTCCTTCTCCTTCTCCTCCTCCTGCTCCTTTTCCTGCTCCTCATCCCTGCCCAGGTGATGCAGTCACTTCTCCAGGAACTGGCCCTTATACCTGCTTAGCCAACTACAGGCCCCAAGGGAGAGCTACATCTGGTGCCAAGGTCCCCCAGGCCTCCTCAACCAGGCCAAGTGCTGCAAAGGCGTTGCATCCTTGTCCTCTGGCCATTGTGTTGGCATTTGCTTTGTTTTGAGAAAGTGTCATAATTTGGAGTCTTCCACATGTCTCTGGTGATGTAGTATGACAGAAGGGGTCACCAGGTCCTCTGTGTGGCCTGCACTGCAGTGAAGAGCTGGTAGGGCCAGTCCCAGAGGGAGGCAGTATCTTGGCCTGCTTGGGAACCTGGGTGGGGGTAGGTCTCCTGACTGCAGACTCTTGCCCGGGTCTCCACAGCCCTCCAGGTGACTGGTGATACAAGAGCTCACACAGTAGCTCCTCCCTCTGAGGATTCTGCCAGCTCTTACATTTTCACACCTTTGGGTTCTCCCAGTACCAGGGGCCATCCTTTCTGATTTCTAAGACTTTGCTCACAGCCTTGCTCATTCCTTATGTTTTATCATTGTTTTCTAAACTTTATCATACTGGACCTTGGTTCCTAAAAGGGTGGATTCAACTGCTTGTTGCAAGGGAGATAAGCCAGTTACACTTGCGGGATCACTGTTTTCCCTGGAGACGTGGGTGTGGGGACCACCGGGCACTCAAGGTCATCACGTGGAGACAGGGCCTAGGGCTGAAACAGCCAACATTCTGTAACAGAACTCTGTACCCTGCTGTCCTTGGCCCATCAGAAGCTGTAACAATCTCTCTGGGGAACAGATGTTCCTACCGGCTAGCATATCTCCACCACCTGGCTGGAGGAGGTCTGCCGAGGGAAGTGGGAAGCAGTGGCAGAGGCCAGCACTCCCCCTCTGAGCTGTGTCCCCAGCACCCAAGCCTGACTCCACCCATGCTCACAGATGCAGGTGTCCAAATGGATCTGCAGCCCAGACCAGGGGAGAAGTCACCCCAGCCCTGCCTGGACCCCACACCTGTCATCAAGAGTCATGCTCAGAGTCCCCCATGGTGTGAGCAGGTGACATGGTGATGACTTTCAACTGGACTATGCTGGCACTGGGTCAAGATCTCAGTCTTGTGTGCTGGGTTACATCCCTGCTAGTGGCCTTGAGGTCCCCAAAACTCCACCCTGCTTTGTTCTTCATGTCCCCAGGGCCAGCTCAACTCCCACGGCCCAAGCAGCAAGTGACGCTCATATTCCTTGTACTCCAGAGTGGCAGAGAACAGGGCCAGGGGAGTGGAAGCCCTTCTGTACCCTCGGCACCCCCAACCCAAGCCAGGCCACCGTGCAAGCCCTGAGCCTCTCCATAATCTGTCCACACAGCCAGCCAGGCCCTCGCCTGCCAAGGATGAAGAGGAGGAGGCAGGAAGTGGCAGCCCCAGGATACGCCTCTGACGCGTGGTAGGGACAATGAAGGGTGGGGGTGCCCATGTGAGAACGGGCTCTGCAAGGGGTCCCAGCCCCAGGGGAGGAGATGCAGACCATGAACGGATGGAGAAGCTGGGCAGAGCAGGGCATAAAGCCCCCACACCCACTGAGGGGTGTCCAGGCACAGAAAGCACCTGTCCTCCTACAGGTATACATGGCCCGCCCACAGCAACCTGGAGACCTCCAGTCACGCTGGTGGGTGTGTGACACAAGTATGCATGCAGTGTGATCAAAAACTTGGTGACTGTGTACATTTGTAAACATTCCTGCGGTGAGAGACACATTGCCATGAATTCCCTCAGACTCTGCCCTCTCACTTTGAAATCACTCATCTCTTCATGCTTTCCACTTTCTGCAGCAGCTCTGGAATCCTTTTTCCTGAGGGTCTTCAGTGGTGCAGTCCTGACTGCCTCAATGGCCTAAATCAACTTCAGATATTTCCTTTCCATGGTCATTTTGACATTGGGGAAGAGCCAGGGGTCACACAATGCCAAGTCCAGTAAACACAGCGGATGAGGAGTCCTTCATGTTTTTAAGAACCTGCTTTTCCATTGAATGGCACATGGTAGCAGCATTCACCATATTTATGATCACACTCAGGAAAGAAACTTCCAGACCTTCAGAAAATGGCAAGAATGATGGGATGAGTGTGAAGTGATGGGAAATATCTTGGGGGAGAGCTGTGGCAGTGTGTCATTTACTATAGTTTTTTTAAATTTAAACATTCAATGTATATTTCCATTATACCTAGGTGTGCGTGCACACACATGCACATGTATGATTCTAGAATTCAGAAGACACCACACAGCACTGTTAAATATCTCCTGTAAAGGTAAAAGTTGAAGACTCTGAGCCAGAGAGACCAGGGGTGCATACAGCTCATGTGGCTAGAAAATAAATACAAAGGAAGGACCAAGTGGCTATAAAGGCTGATTTCCCTTCACATTTTTTTGCTTCATAGAAACACAGTACAAGTGTGACAGGGCTGGGATGGACAGACCCCTCTCTCTGAGCCTTTGCTTGGCTCCCAACATGGCAGCCCCCGTCCTCGGCCCCTGCCAGCCTCCACCACACAGAGACCAGAGAGTGGAAGGCCCAAGATGCTGCAGTTCAGATCACAAACCGCTCCCAAAGTCTGCCGTATCCAGGGGCGGGGCCTGTGAAGGGGACCGACCCATGGAGGACTGTGCTCTGCAGTGGACCGCCCTGATGGTGAGTTCCTTCTGTGCTGACCCAGCTGCCGGGAGGCAGAGCCTGAAAAGGGGGAGTCATTGGGTGCTTGACCTTGTGGGGTATGTCTTCCACCCTGCTTGCTCCTCTCACTGCCCCCGAAGCCATGACCAAGCAGCTCACCACCACCAGGCCCTCCACCGTGCTGCTCTCCCTGGATCCAGCCAGCTCGGGGCTGAAACTCCCAGCATGTGAGCCAAATCAAACCTCTCCTTTAGCTGGGATTTTGTCTCAGCAACAGGACAGGAAGGCTGGACTTAGGCAGCTCTGGAGGCAGCACATGGAGGACAGCCAGACCCCCAGGGATCTCCCAGCCCCAGTGTCTCCAGCAGGCATTGCTGACAAGGCTGGGGGTGTGCAGGCCAGGGGTAGTGAGGCGCTGCAGGGCTGCACCTCTGGATCTTGTGGTCTCATCCCATCTGCAGCATAGACGCCAAGCTCTGCCTCGCCTGCCAGACGAGGGGCAGGACCTGGCTCTAGGCTGTGCACATCTGCAGGGCACAGGGCCTTGTGATTCACACCCAACACTGTGCCTGAACCAGGCCCGAATCTGGGACCGCAGCAGTGAAGAAATAACATAAAAACATCATTAAAAAGAAAAAAAGTAATCACAATAAAGCACACAGAACATGAAACTGACCATGCTCTCCCTGTTCAAGATGGCTACTGAGCATACAAAGTGTATTTACCTGTCTTGAACATGCTCTTCTCGAGAGCCGAGCTGCTCCACCCATGGAACAGACCCTTAGACACAGCCGGGCTCTGTGATGGCTTTCTTCAAAGGGCTCTCACCTCCCACCACCATCCTTGTGCCGACTTCCTCCTCCACACCTCTCCCCTCGCACATGCACACATAGGTACACACACGTGCACACACACACACATTCTCTGACAGTGCCCCAGCTCTACCGCACTCATTCTTCTTTCTTTACAACCACCTTTCACTTTCACAGGAGCAACACTAATCCCAACCCTCAGGGATGCCAGGGAGGCTCTCCCACCGGGGACTGGTCCACCACGACTCTCAGAGCGGAAGGAGCCCCTGACTGCAGGAGACACTGAGAAGACACTGCTGCGCTGGTGGCCCCAGGGCCAGTCCTCTGTACAGGATTATTACCCAATCCAAGGATACCCTCCTTCTGCCCCATGCTGTGGATAAGGACCTCACTTGATGTTTGTGTCCAGTGGGGCATGGAGCAGGCTGCAAGAACCATGCTCCTTAAACAGAGACAGCAAGCAGAGAGGATGTGGAGAGTGCATGATGACAGCTGGCACCATTCTTGCTTTTATCTCAGGAAAAAGTCGGGTGGGGCATTGTCCAGGCTCCAGACCACGCTGAGACTTAGATTTCTGAGCACTTCTTCTTCAACATCAAGAAATCGCCATTCCAGGGAAGCGCTCCCACCAGGAAGATGCAATTCATTTTCTGCAAAAGACATTGCAATTGAAAATCAGCAATATGCCATAGGAAAAAAATCTAGCCTCTTGCCAGGTCTCAGCTTAAGAACATGATGGCATACTGGTCCCCACTTGCCAGGAATTGTCCCCAGGAGTCTGCTAGTCACAGAAGCTATAGCCCAGCCATTCACAGCTGCCCAGACAGACACCAGTGACAACAGGGAGAGGCCAACTGGACCCAGTGACACCTGCCACAGGGAGACGGCAAGCACCAGTGCCCTTAGGACCCTGCAGGAGATTAGACATAAACTCAATAGTTTAACTTCTCTTTAATGCTTCCTACAATGAAAATAAAGCATTTCTATTAGACACATGGGTGGATGCTATTTTGAGCACTAAATGATCTTTCTGGGCTGATAACAGGTCAGCAGGGATGAAAGCAAAGTAAATATTGGAGCCTGACAAGGGGCCCTCCTCCCCCTGTCCAGGGTATGGCAATGGCCAGATGGTGTGCACAGGTAGGGAGGGCTGGCCAGAGGAACAGGCAGATGGACAGACAGGTGGGCAGGAGGGCAGCTGAGCTGGAAAATGGCAGAGGCATTGGAGATAAAGTTTTTGAGGTCCTGCAGAGCTAAGAGAGAAGAAAGCTTGGTCTCCACTGAGTATGGGACACAAGCAATAAAATAACATTAGGAGGGTGATTTAAATGCCAATGACTCCAAATTTGAGAGCCAAGAACTCCTTACATCTGTAAAGGAATCCAGAACACAGAAAAAAGGGAAAATGTCCACCCTCATTGCAGCAGACCAGCAAAACCCTGAACCTACATGTAACAGATTAATTCAAACCCAGATTTACACGGGAAACAGCAAAAATCCTAAAGGAAGACTAGGAAACTAAAACCAGTTGCATACAAAACACTTATGGTCCCCAAGCAATTACTTTTCTGGAAATTCTGGTTCTGCAGATTTGGTATAAGGCTTGGCCTGCATGTGTACACTGGCATGCATATCTATGCACACACAAGCTTTGTGCATGCACCATCTTGCACGAGATTGGGGACGGTGGGGAAGGGAGAGCTTTTCCACTCAGAAGCCAGCTTTCTATATAAGAACTGGTACACTGAGCCGACGGTGCTCCTTGGGACAGCCAGACACAGTCCTTCCTGATCCACATACCGCTGGGGACCAGGCTTCTGCAAAGCAGGGCAGCACTCAGAAGGCCACTCTGTCATTAGCAAAGGCATGGCCAGAGAGCACACACTCCACAGGCCACATACACTGGGCAGTGGCCCATGAAAGCAGAGCCCCTCAGGACCAGCAGCTCAGCAAAGCTGCCAGGCTGGGACCGTGGCTGCCGCCTGCTTATCTGTGTGCAGATGTCCAGAAAACCACAAAGAACGTCAGGTGGCTGGCATGTGTGTGCATGGACAGGTACAGATTGACCAGTGTAACTGGACCTAGTCCCTACCAGTGAAATAGTGCTACCAAAGTGCTTCGCCACGGGGAAGACAAGTGGGCCCCATCCAGCCTGCAGGAACCGCTCAACTGTAGTAAGGCTATTGTTTTGAGAATACCGGGAGATCAAAGGAGAAGAGTTACCCGATGTACTTGGTAGATATTGAAAGAATATTTGATGGAAAAAAATCACCTTAATTGAAAAAGTGAACGCAGTCTGGAGAGAATTGGCAGCACTTTCTGTAATATTTAATAACAGAATGCAGATCTGGAGATGTGCACTTGAGCCAGGAACAAGAGACCAGGAGTTTTCACCCTTGATAAAGGTGAGCTTAAAACACGTACCTGAAGCCTTGTGGAACCCCAGGAGCTTCCAGGGCCATAGCGCCCCTTGAACACTCAAACTCTCTTTGTTGTTGTCTACAAACAACCAAAAGTAACAATTTCTCTGAAACTCCAAAGAGCCCAGGAGAAGATATAAATGCAAAACAGTAAAAGCTTAAGAAGCAAGGTGAGGCAGCACCAGGGCACACACCTGACAGCTCCCTCCCAACCAGTGTCCAGGCCACCCGGAACGGTGGGGCTGTTTACTTTGGGCAGTGTTCAGCCCAGTGTCACTAGTGCGTGTGTAATGATCCCACTTGAGATTTTCTGCCTCTGTGTGACCCAATGGTTCTCAACACCATCCCACTGCCAGTGCCAATGATGTCCAGACTTGTTAGTAACCCTCTTACCCCGCTCCCACCCCACCGAGGCAGAAACGCCAAAGAGGGCTCTTGGTCTCCAGCATGTAGAACTCCAGGTGATCCTGACACTGGTCACTCTGGAGCCATGACACAGGGAAAGGTATAAGGACACAGAACAGCTGTGGCCTTCACCACACCAACCTCAGATCTAGACCTGAGGCAGGATCAGCCCAGGGCTCCCCTAAAACCCTGAGATCAAGATGCACGGGCTTAGCCAGGCATGCAGGTGCACACCTGTAATCCCAGAACACTGGGAGGCTGAGGCAGGAGGAGCACAAGTTCAAGCCCAGCCTGGACAACTTAGTGACTTAGTAAGACTGTCTCAAAATAAAAAATGGGGAAGGGGGGGTCTAGGGGTATAGCTTAGTGTGAAGACTCTGGGTTCAATTCAAAGTGGCACCAAAAAGAAAAAAAAAGTTGAGGAGGAGAAGAGGAGGAGGGTAGAGCCCCTGAACCGCATTGCACCTTTGTGCCTATCTGCTACCTGACCTTTTCAGGAGGCCTGGCCAGGCCAGCAGGGTGGTACATTGTCTGGTCTCCAGCACTTGGAGCACACCTGGTACAGGCCAGCAGCTCCTAGTGTCAGTGAGGACACTCAAGGGGCTGAGTGAGTGACTGTGGCCCCTACAACTGGCCAGCTGGGCTGGTCAAGAGGACAAGTGTCCCTGGAAGAAACATCAGCAATGTTTCTGCCCCTGAGGGCCAGGTCAATCAAGCCCTTGAGACAGGAGTGGCCTAGAGGATATCCTGTCCCCAGAGGAGGAACAGGAGAAGGCCACACCCTGGAAAGCCATGGGCTGGACCATCTGGGACTGATCACTTAGAAAAAGAGGAGCTTCCATGAGGGGGCCTGGGGCCTGAGCCGCCCCTTTCCGGGAGGCCTCGGCTCAGAGCCTCAGGGCTGTCACACATGGGCGGTTTGTCACCTGCCTTTTCCAGGTTGGTGTTCTCTTGGATGACACAGATCTTGTTGTTGTCGTGGGGCTTGCTGCAATTGGTGCGGGCGACTTCTGTCTCGATCATGTACTCCATGCGGTCTGTGAGCTGTCAGTCAGCAGAAGCTGTATGTTACTTTTTTAAAGTTTGGCAAACACAAAAATCCCCCTGACTGCCCTCCTCCCCCACCCACACATATCTTTAGGGGCCAGATAGTGCCCACAGCCGGGAGTCCTTGGCACACTGAGACTGGTTCAGAATTGCCTGGATGGGTGCTGGGGAAAAGGTCCTCTCCAATGCAGGTGAGCCATGTGTGGTGAGGGGCTGGAGGGGGGAAACAGGCTCTCTAGGCTGGCCCAGTGCCTCCCTCCTGCTTGGCTCAGGAGTGGAGCTGCTATAGGGTCAGGGTCAGAAATCGGTGTTGTCCTGTCCTCTGATGTAAAGGACACCGCAGGAAGGGAAGAGAGGTCTGACTTTCCCCACTGTATTGCTCACGGCAGCCTCCACAAATCTGAACTTGATTTGCGCTGAGCCGCAGGGACTTAGAAGAGCGGCTCCAGCCTGTCTTGGCGGGGAAGCTGCAGGCTCACCAGGAGCGGCTACAAAGCTGACCTGCAGTGCTGCGGGGCAAACCAGACCGTCTGTCTGCAGGACACCAACGCAAGTAAAGCATCCTCTCAAACCTCCAAGGCTCCCAACCCTGAAGCAACAGAGCACCAGAGCAAGGCACCACCACCAACCTCGTGCGGAGGCTGTGGCCACAGCTGTGCCGAGGATTGTGTGTAGGTGCCTGCATTCTATGAGTGTGAGGTGCGTGTGAAACATGCATGCATTTAGTGTTCACACAAGTGGCCCATCCCCAGACACTGAATTAGATGTGCATGACTGTTCCAAAGGTGTCCAAGCACTTCCAGCCCCATATGTTTCTGGCTCAAGCGTCATGTGTACCATGGTCCCGGCTGATGTTCGGCCCTGCCCTCACCCTCATGTGCTCCTCACTTCCTGCTTCTTCAGCCACCGCCTGCAAGGCCCTGCCCAGGTCAGACCCCGTACCTGAAGCTGGGCCTGCAGGATCCGGCTCGCAAGGAAGATATACTGGTCCTTACTCTCGTCGTTATATTCTTCCATGGCAAACCACAGGCACTGCCTCATGTTTGCATCTGTGAACTCGACGGATTTGAATGGCCTCAAAACATTTGACATGTTTTTGGCTGGGTCTATGCTGGCCAACAGGATGGTGAGGAGGAGCAGAGGCAGCCGCCGGGGTCTGGTCATGGTTTCTGAGTTCAGGGATGCAGGCCTGATTCTCTGGGGGTGGCACTGTGACTGGGGTTGTCGCTCCTGCTACTCTGCTACAAAGGAGAATGAGTCTGAGTCAGTTGCAGAAGGATGCAGCTGGAGACCCTAGTGCTAAGTGAAATAAACCAGACACGCACACGCAAATATCACATGGTTCCTCTCACATGAGAAACTCAAAGCACAAATAAACCAAAGGACAGAATAAAAGAATGATAATAGGAAATGGGGAGACCTTGTAAAGGAAAATTTAAAAGTTATAGCTGGACACTGTATTCAAGAGCAGGAAAGGCAAGCTCAGCCTGCTATAATAAGAAAATGGCAAAACTCAACTAGACTTGAAACTCCAACGCCTACTGCAACTTTAAGTGTAGCTCAGTCAGAAAGGGTGTCTTGTCATGTTAGATTGTTTCACGAACTTACACCTAGAGACAGACTGACTCAATTAAAGACAATGATTGATTCTACTAGCTCACCCAAGACCCTGATCTTCCTGCTGTATGATAAAAAAAAAACCAGAACAAATCACCCCAGAGCAAATCTGCCTGACAACACTTGACTGAGTCTATGTAACCAATTATAAAATAAGCAGCTATCAGTCTGCCATAATTCCTGCTAACAACCTATATAAGTTTCTGCTTAACCCCAAGATGGGGCTGGTGATTTGGAACTCGGTTTCCCCCAGCCTGCTAGTGTAATATAGAGCTGACTTCCAACTCCTTGGTGCCTGTGTATCTTCCATCTGATTTGGTCCAGGTTTTTCCACAATAGAACTTTTGCAAATGGGAAGGGGTCCAAGAGATGGGCAGAGGTGGGAGAGAAGGAAGAAAGTAAAATACACAAAGTATATAATCCCATGGGGAATGTAATCATTATGTGCAGCAAACATGTACCAATAAAAATCTAAAATTTTAAAAACGTCAAACAAATATGTTAATCCTATTAACTTAAGTTAATCCTATTAATTTAGGATTACCCAGGAGCAGGAGAGACTTGCAATGGGAATAAGTCAACTATAGTAAACTACACACATATTCCAGGAGGCTGAGACAGAGGCTGTCTCTAAGGAGAAATGAGAGGCTCATAGAAGGCATTCTGAAGCAAAGCCTTGGCTGCAAATATCAACAGGGCGGTGGGATTCCTGCAGTCACAGGCGCCCCTGTGGAAGTACTTCCTGGGTGAGGTCACGGCAGCCTCTGCCAAGGGTACCAGCTGTGGAAATTCTCCTGTGAATGGTTCTTTTCCCCGGTGCAGAAGCTCAGATCTCCTCCTTCAGAACTGCTTGGCTTTACGGACAGTTTCCTTTATTTTGGTTGGGGCAGATGTGTCCCACTCACAGCATTGGCTACATGTAGCCATGCAGCCCTGCAAAGGGTGCACTCCTTAAACAGCATTCTGGTTTTGAGCAATATTTTTCACATCCCTGTGCAGTGCTCAGAGCTCAAGTGTGGGCTACATGAGGCCAGGGTTAGGCTGCGTAGGGAGCGGGGGACGGGACAGGCAGCACTAACCTGCCTGCTGCAGCAGCCGCGCAAGAAAAGTCAATGGAAACCATGTGCAACAGATCTCACACACACGTGTGCAACACAGGGAGTAACACACAGTGATTACCAGCAGTGGAGTCCCATCCTATCCATGCACCTGAGGCTGCTGGTGAAGGCAGACACGTACTATTATTAAGCAGATGTATAAACTTTGTTGTTCAGTTATTAAACTCTGGCTTGATCAGCTATTTGGCAAAATAATTCAGAAGGTTAAATGGCTTCTTAGCTGTGGTATACAAAGTTCAAAACTGCATCAAGCCGTTGTTTGCTCATGATGTTGTTATAGTTATGCATGCAACATCACTAATACGGGAAACTTATTGCTTATTGATTTATTCATTTTTGTAAAGCACAAAGGCATTGGTAACAGACATTCAACCCAAAGGAAAAGCTGACCAAATGTTGACTTTTGTGAGACCTCTTTCCAGAGAGGAAAATCCCTCACATCCCATCTCCTCCTTGTGGCACCCCTTTTTGGTAATACGTATGTTGGCATATGGGGGCAGTTTTCCAGGGTGGATGCCATGAAGAGTAAAATTAGAGTGAGTTTTCTGACAGCTCCTGGGGAATGCACTACCCTCCCCCTGCCCCGCAGAACAGACACTGGGGCACTGGTGTAACAAGGTATAACAAATGCCCCACTGGTTTTAGGTTCATTTTGTCTCTTCTGTTATACCAAAAATATTTACAAACAGAGGAACATGAACCAGGTTATACATTTTAGATTCTGCCAAGACACTAAGTGTGGCAGGACCAGCAAAGAGGCCGGACAGCCAGAGCTAGAGGTGGTCCCAGGGCCCCCACATGGGTTCTGGGGCCCTCACAGCCTGAAGCTCTCCACCAGCAGCCCTCGTTGGCACTGCCTGGCTGCGCTCACCCCTAGAGTGGCCCCTCCCCACCCAACGCACCCCAGGCAGTCTCTTCATCTCCCTACCCTCCTGTCCTGGGGAGTCCGTGCTCCAGAGACACTCCCCCAGGCAGGCCCCCAGCCCTGTGCCTGCCACCCCCCACTGTGGCCAACTGCATCTCAGCCCATAAAGGGGACCATGAGAACTGTGGCCCGAGTATCTTTCCCCCACCTGTCCTGCCACGGGCCTCTTCCTCTTGTGAGCTGGGCTCTAGCCTATGACCTGTGCTTCTGTGGTCCCCAGCACGCTCAGTTCATGCCACGTCCCTGGCCAGGGGCTCTGTCCTCCTTTTCCACCTGTGCATCTCTGAGCCCAGGCCCTGCAGAGAGGCCACACATTGTGATGCGATCCAGCACCTGTGACCTGCCTGGGAGGGGGCCTCACACCCGCTGACCTCTGCTCAGCAGAAGGCCACAAACAGCAGCAAGCACGCATGGAAAGAGCTGCCTGAGGTCTGCAGCCCGCCTGCACCAAGAGCCAGATGTTGGGCCACTAACACCTGCCTCCCCTGTTATACGGCCCACCCTGCTGCCAGCATCTGGGCCTTCAGGGACAGGACACATACACCTCAGAGCCCTCAGAGACGGCTTCCTTGTGAAAACCCTGCATCAGCCACCAGCTACTTCCAAGATGGGGAGAAGAGGTGGGGGTCCATCCTGCTACGGAGATGAGGAGCTCCTGACCTCAAGGAGGGCAGCAGTGCAGACCCTCCAGCAGCTTGCAGGGTGTGAGCTGCAGTTGACTTGGGAACTGTTGGGCCTGCGGTGCCACTGTGAAAATGCCAGGCATCATGCAGAGGACTTCAGAGGACTGAAATGAAAGCTTTACACAAATTCAAGTACATATTTGGAAACATACCAAAAGCAACGCTCACTACTAACTCGGTCATGCTTTGTAATCGTATGGCACGTGGGCAGCACATGGAGTTTCAAGAGCCTGGGTCGCACCACACCAACAGAACCAGGGTCTCCAGGGCGGGCTCAGAGTTCTTAATGTTCCCCAAGGGTCCCCACTCCATCTGTCTCTGTGCCACATGCACACTGACACACTTGGGACAGGTAGGTACCGGCTCATGGCATATCTGGGCCACAGATAAAGGAGAGAGGGATCAAATCGGGACAGTTCTTGTCTCTCTGCCTCTTGGTCTTTGGACTGGTTATTCCTCAACTCAGTAAGGGAAAACTTGAGTTGTGTGAATTTGATTTGTATTCTTGGCCAAATACAAGCATATTTTTCTTAGTATTTCTTCTGTTAATAGTTCATTGACTTATTTTTATCATTTTTTCTAGCCTACATTTGTCTTTTTAAAAATTAATTTCAAGGGCTTTAAAGGAACATTAGAGAATTAATAGTGTTTATGTATGTGCAGCCAGGCTGTCCACCAACGTATCTTCCATCTTCCGGAGTTATTCATGTTTGGCTTTTGTTTTTGATATTTTCTATAAGAGAACTTTAAATTTTTCTATACACAAATTCATCTACTGTTTTCTTTCATAGCTTCTAAGATTTATGATTTTCATTAAAAAGCCTTCTAATGATGGGAGCAGGATTTATGAACGACAGGGATGGGACTCATCTATGTTCATGGGATTCATGAATGAACACAGGGCCCATGGACAATAGCACGACATCCATGTACAGTGTGCTAGGAGACCACAAGCAAAGAGCACGGGACACATGAAGCATGGGCATAGGATTCTTGAACATGGGCAGTGGTGCAGGAAAATAGACATCAAATACATGTAAACAGACACTGGGTGCATGGACATCAGATACATGCATATGCCTGAGGACCCTGAACCATGGAAATGGGCATGCCATCCATGAACAGGGTTTGGGTACATGTGTACTGAGCATGTGCTGCAAGAAAATATGCATAGAGCCCACAGATGGTGGGCAAGGAGTCCATTTAAATGAGCACAGAGTTCATGAAATGGGGATGAGGGCCATGAGCAAAGAGTACAGAGGTCATGAAACAATAGCCCACAGAGCCCATGAACAACAGGGACTTGGGGAAAGGGTATGGGGCTCAGGAACAAGACCTCCCATCCCAGGTCTGAGTGCTCTCGTGGCCTGGGATGAGTAGCAAGTTAGCTTTGCTGCCTACACAGATACAGCTTGGGGATTCAGCAAGGGAGATGTCACTTGTTCTGCAGGCAGGCCAATCAAAGGACCAAGGCTGGTCATGCCACCATCTTTGTGTCTACTGAAGAGCTGCCCAGACCTATTTCCGAGAGCCCTCTGCCACCAGCACTGAAACAAAGGCAAGGGACGGGTCAGTCAGGGAAGGAGGTTGTTGAAATCAAAGTCCCCAAATACTCATGGTGGAGGAGGGAGACCACTGGCCCTTCATTTTGAGTATTCCTGGCTCTCTCTCCGTAGGATGCAGGAGAGGCTTGTCGTTGGAGGCCTGCTGCCAGGTTCCCTTCTCCAGGACAATAGGACTGGCAGCCATGGAAGGAGGATTACGGAGAGGAGACAGAGATCATAGAGAGGAGATAGAGAATCATAGAGAGGAGGTAGGGATCACAAAGAGGAGGTAGGGATCACAGAGAAGAGGTAAGGATCACAGAGAGGAAGTAGGGATCATAGGAGGTAGGAATCATAGGGAGGAGGTAGGGGTCCCACAGTGTCTGAGGTGCTCTTCCCACCTTAGAGGGCTTCCTGTCAGGCAGCCTGCAGTATCCATGAGATAAGGTCTTCCTCCACTGATACTACTCTCCCCCACCCATGGGAGCCATCATCAGGTGCCCTGTCCCTAAGATGGGAGAGTGGGCAAATTTTTGCTTTCCTTTGAGTGCCTGGGTGGGGTATGAAGAAGCAGAGGGTGAATGAGGAAGTCACACGTGTACTCAGGGAAGAGTGCATGAATGGGGCCAGCAAGTGGAGGGTGTGCTGCTTCACAGAACTCACTGAGCACTCCATGACCATAGCCAAAGTGACAGTCAGCCGTGATGACAAAGGCTCCTAACAATGACATCCTTAGCAAGTAGCAACACGGGCAGGAACAGAGACTTGAGGACCTTAAGGTGCTATGAGAGGCCTTTAATTTCACTGTTCACACCGACCTAGGACCCAGCACTGTCGGACGAGGACGAGGACATTTATGGGGCTGGCTCAGCTCTCCCCATCGAGGTCAGAGCACAGGTGCTGTTCAGGATAGCGAACTTGGTTGTCCACTCCACGGTCTGCACAAAATAAGTGCAGCGCACCTGAGGAAGACAGGAAGCACAATGTTAGAAAACGGGGGTGCACTCCAATCCTACAGCGCAGAGGCATCAGAACCGCATTTGAAAGAGGAAAATGCAAAGAAAACCTGAAACGATACTAACCAGAGCCCCACCAGCATGGCACACAGAGGCTGCTATTTCTCCGCTGAAGCCAGGTCTCCAGAGAGACTGTGGGCTGTCACTAGTCCATGGGGCATCCTGTCTCTTCCAGCCTCCCTCACACCAGTGCTGCTGGATGGACTGTCCCCACCAAGGGCCCTATATAGCAAGGAACAGTCCTGCAGGAGCCCCCCACTGAGCACAGCACACTCCACACCACAGAAGCTGCCCCTGGACACTGATGGCGCCCCTGGTGGATGCCCACTCTTGGGTTTCAAGATCACAGCCAGAGGCAATCCCAGGACTCCAAGAGGCTGAGGCAGGAGAACTGCAAGTTCAACCCTAGCCTGAGCAACTTAGCAGCTTAGCAAGACCCCATCTCAAAAATAGGTTTTATAAATTAAAAATATAAAAGAGCTGGGAATGTGGCTCAATGCAAAGGCCCTGGGTACAATCTCTAGTACCAGAAAAAAATATAAAACAGAATAAAGCTACCAGATCCCGTGGGCCATGTGCCTATCCAGGACAGCACTGTCAGGACACCACGCAACAGGAAACGCCATGGAGCCCCAAACTGGGAGGAGAGGCTGCAGCACAATCACTAAACCGTCTCCAGCCCCTAACACGAGGGGACTCCAGGGACATCGGGCTCTGCTGTACTTGAAGACCAGGCCCAGGGCTGGGAGCCAGGCAGCCACAGAGGGGAGCCCTCCAGCTGTGGGGTGTGGGGTCAGGCCCTCACCCCCCACCCAGCACCTCCCACCCTGACCCTTCCTCATTGTTGCTTGCACTCCCAGAAGACCGGCTGCTTGTGGTGATTTCACCCTCCCACCTTCCTCTCTCTTGAGCCACGTTGCAGTGGGCAGTTGTCCAGGTCTTCATCGTGTTTCGTGCACACTGTGCGGCCCATCTCCAGGTCTACTAAGTATGTCCCAGTAGAGAGCTGCAAAGAAGAACGGTGGAACCTGCTGTGAGACACTTTGTCGGAATGTGTCAAACCGGCAGATCCAAACAAAAGCGAGAGAAGGGGTCCAGTGCGCCTGTCTGTAAAGTTAGCGTGTCATGAACAATGCCTCTCACTGATTTCTGTCTTTCCTCTTAATTCTCCTAAGGGAGGCTGTCCCGCCAGGTGGGTGTGTAGCTCAGGGGCAGAGCTTGGCATTAGCATCTGCAGGGCCCTGGGTTGACCCCAGCCCCAAGAAGAGCAATCCTCAGTCCGGGGCACCAAATGCACACAGGTGCCTCGCGGTTGTACGCTCGCCAAGCCCTGTCATGTGGGGTGGCCTGGAGTGTTCGAGTGACAACGTCTGCACCGCCATACCCCACACAGCACAGAAGCTGAGGCTGCTCCTGGTCCTCCTCCCGCCTGAGGAAGCGGAGTGCTGGTAGGAGCTGTCTGTGGGAACCTGGCTTCCCCTCAGCGAGGCCTCGCCACCACTCACGCTGTGGGCACTGCCCAGGCTGCTCTGGGGCTCAGCTGGATGTCCTTACCTTCCCTTTCCCACCCCTCAATTGACCAAGTCCCCACCCCAGTGCTGGGATGAGCTCCTGGCTGGGCCTCTCCTGGAGTCCATCATGCCTCTCACGCGCAGCGGCAGCCCATGCCTGCCCCGACCAGAGAGCCTCCCCTGTCCCGGTCTGCTACAAGGCAGGAGTGCGGGTTGCTATAGACAACGATGTCCAGTGAGCAGCACGCAGCCCATCCATGGACCTCATTCGTGGGGTTCCCCACGTCCCAAGCTCAGCCTCCCATCAGCCTAGCTTTCATTTACCTGCTTCCTGCGCCTGCCATTGTCCCCTGAGCACACCACTGGGCCAGCCCACAGGGGCCTCCTGCCAGCTGCCACTGCTCCCACAACAAACAGGGAGGGCTTTCCCGATTACCCCAAGTTCCCTTGCTTCCGGCTGCCTCCTCTTTGTACCCCTGCTCTCCCTCTTCCTTCCTGCTGTGCACTCCAGGGCTGGGGCTGCTTGGCTTCTGCCTGGCTGGGATGGCAGCCTGAGATGAGGTTCCTGTCTCTTCCTGTTCCTCCTGTCCGTGCACTGCTGACTTCTTAGCAGTGATGTCCCTGACCCCAGCCCAGCACCCCCGCCACGCACCCCAACAGTGCCGGTCACTGTCCCACGGGAGCTGGATCCCTTACCCAGTGCAGGACGTGTCTGTGGCACCAGTGCCCCTGTGCCCCTCTCCTGCCAGTGTCCTCTGCCTTTCCCTTCTGCCAGCCCCTGGGTGCCAGGAGTCCCTTACTTGGCTTCCGTCTGCTTCCCTTCCTCCTCCTGCCCTGCCTTCAGAGCTGTGCTCTTGCAAAATCAAAGCAGAACCTTAGCTCTTCACATGAGACCTTGGCTTTCATTTTAAACATTCGCCAAACTCGAAACTCAGAATCCCACCCAGCCTGGCCCCGGTGGGGTTCCA